>QLSR01000314.1:2479816-2495394 GCA_031780015.1 Citrullus colocynthis
TTTTTTTTTTTTTTTTTTTTTTTTCACAACATATCATCTTTGTTGACTTTCTTTCACAATATAATGTCCCCCCTCACCCCTATTTTCTTTCTTTCCTATTCGTTACTATTAGAATTAGCTTATGTGTACTTTGACTAATCTCACAGGACAACTCACTTAACATTTGGTATAAAGAAATCCGTAATATATTAAACTCTAGGTAGGTGTGGTTGGTTGTCATTTTGGTATAAGGAAATCCATAAAATATTAAATTCTAAATAGGTGTGGTTACTATAAATTAAACACATGACCTCTTAACTCTTTATTGAAAAAAAAAAAAAGAAAAATCCTTAGCTTACTAATACAGTTGAATTGAGTATTACCACAAGCATCCAACGACATTGAATTGAAACTAAACAGAAGAAATTCCTTAGCAAACTAATATAGTTGAAATAATTACACAAGCTATGTTGAAGTCCCACACATGACAACATAAAGTTTCCTTTTTTTGTTTTTTTACTCTGAAACGTGAGATCGTTTCGTTTCTCAATAATTATTTGACTTTGTTTACTACTTTTTCAAATCTTGGGAGAACTAAACCATTAAAATATATATGGCATAACATGTGATCCTGTCTCCCATAATAAATTACAAGTTGAATCATTTTAGAGTTAGGTGGTTAGTTTATTTGTTATTAACTTTCTGTCCATTTTTTTCGAAAAGTAACTTTTGTTCTTGAAATATGACTAAAAAAAGTAAATGCTTCTTAAAAAAAAAAGACAAACTATAGTAAGGAATTTTGGAAGAAATAACACTTTTAATTTTGTAGATCCTTAATCAATTAGACAATAAAAAAAAAAAAAAAGAAATCCAAGAACTTATTGCACATAAAATTGACTTCCAAAACATCTATGAGTTTTAAAAATTGTAAAATAATCCCGAGACTTATAAGACAGCTAAAATGAAATGTTAGAAACATTTAGACACAATTTTGCAAATTTATGGCTAAATTTGTAAATTAATTTGTTTTGGATATACATTTCAAAGAAAGGATGTGAGAGGACTGGATCTATCAACCCAATGGAAAACTTGCTAATATCTCAAGCATTGGAGTAGGTAATTTGCGTTGAAAAAACAGTTCAAATCCTATTTTATATCTATCCTATATCATTTATTTCATTTTGACTTTAATTTAAAACTATCTTGAATTTTATCCATCTTAAATCACACGGTCCATTACTCATTTCAATGCCATCATTTACCGTTTTAAATACATGCTACAAAATTTAATGTCACATACATCACTAAATGAAGTCATATTTGGATCTTTTAAGTCAACAGTCCACGTACCATTTGTGCTAAATACACGTTACAAAGCATAATATATAATAAAATATCATTAATATAAATATAATAATAAATCTAAGATTAAACTACTATTTTAATCTATATATTTTGAAATTTGTTCAATTTTTTAATCCAGATACTTTTAATAGTGTAATTTTAGTCTCTGTATTCTTAGGAAATCTTAATTTTAGTCACTCAAAAAGTTAATTTTTAATTGATTAAATAATAATAATAATTTTTATATAAAGAAATAATATGTGAATATTATTTTAAAATTTATAATAAAAATGTTAATATCAGTAAAAAAATTTTTTTATAAAAAAACCTATAAACTTAACATTGAAACTATATTTAAAATTTATTAAAAGTCTATAAACTAAAATTGGACCATTGCAAAAAAAGTTTTCAGCAAGGATCGGGTGAAAGTGTTAATAAGGCAAGACGTGACGTGAGAGAAGAATTCTAATTTCATGTAAGTTGAGGGATGAAATTGTAAATTCAGAAAAAAAGAAAAAGTAGTTGTGTTCCGTAAGAAACAGAAGGCGTGAGTGAGAGTGAAAATGAATGATGCACACAAATTAATTTTTTTTTTTTTTAAATTAAAATAAAAAAAAATACTCACAAGAATGTCTAGGGCTTGAAAATTGGTAGCGAACCAGGCGGCGAATGCGTTAATGGAGAGAGGATCGGAAACATCAAGACGGCGGAAGAGAACATGAAGTCCTTCATTTCGTAGAGTTTGAACGGCCTGCAATCCTCTTGCTTCATCTCTAGCAGTTAATATCACAGTGAGTTCCGATTGGGCTAGTTTTCTAACTAGGGCAAATCCGATGCCCTTGTTTGCTCCGGTGACGATCGCCACCGTGTTCTTGGACCACCATCTGCACGAAAACGACGGCGCGGAAGAAATTAAATAAGTGAATAATTAAAAAAAGAAGATGAATAATTTGAGATCGGCGATAATGGAGGGTAATCATGAAATTGATTTACCTATCGGAGAAGGGGGAAGAAGAGAGGTCGAATTCCTTGGAATCCATGGAAGAAGAGAAAAGGAATGGAGATTGAGGAAGTGAAGAAAGGGGAATTTAAATAGAGATGGGAAACGAGGAGAGGCCGAGTGGGAAACTGAAGAAGATTAGACAAATTATGAGGAAAAGAAAGGGAACGTGGGAGATGAGAGAGAAAGGTGGGCCCACCCTTACCCCATGACAAAACCCCTTCCAGACAGACACAATTTTTTACGCTTAAATTAATTATTACACTCTTTTTTTTTTCCACGTAATTCTAAAATGTTGATATTAACCAAAATGTCGAAATCTTAATCACCCGGAAATTTCGATAGAAGTATCCATTTTGATGAAATCGATATTTTTAGAAAAATTAAAATATAAAAAAAAAAATTTAAAAATTTTAAATTAGTAGATAAATATTTTATGATTTTTAAAAGTATATGATTTATATTATGTTTACATTTGTGACATTTTGTTATTTATTTTTTTATGTTTCCTGAATTGTTCTACAATACAATGGAACATTGATTCATCCCTTAAGTAGATATCGAACCCATGAAAATATCGACATGTCGATGAAAATTTAATAGTATGGTTATGAGTATTCAAAATACTCGATTTCTTGTAATTAGCTTAAATCGAATAATTTGAATTGGATTGGATTCAAATAAATGAAAATTTTATCGATTGAGTTAGTTTCTAGATTCATCTAAAATAATTCGAATCATGAAATTATTATTAATTTTAAAAAATAACATGCTTTTTATCTACACATATAGATATTTATTTTAATTTTTGAGATGTTTTCCAAAATAGAAAAACGGTTGAAAATAATTATAAATATATCAAAATTTTACTTTCTATCTACGATAGATTGTGATAAACCCACATAGATATTTATCACTATATCATATAGATATAGATAGATGTCTATCTGAGTTTATCACGATCTATCGCAGATAGAAAGTAAAATTTTGCTATATTTGTAAATAGTTTGATATTTTTTTCTATTTATAATAATTTTATTTATTTTTATTTTTATTTGAATTATTTAATCTCCAATCACTCTTAAAAACAATTTTTTTATAATATAAATTGAAATTAAGTTGTCAATCCTAATTCAATACCTAAAAGAAATTAATTTTATCTTTTACATATTAATATTTTACTTTCTCTAAACAAAAATATAAATAAACAACTTAAGTAACTTGAACCAATCGAGCCGGATTCATTTTTAGTAAAAGTTATTGATCTTGTGAAACTTACTATCCAAACAATTGGGTTAAATCTAAAAAGTACTTCAACTCGAAAACAACCTAGTTCAAAGTCACTTTTATTACGTTTGTAAATAAAAATAATAAAATATATTAGTTAATAAATAAAATTAGTGCTTATAAGTTTGGGTTTAGAGTTCAAAATTATTTCATTTTTGAAAAAATCAAATGATAAATTGCTAAATTAATTTAACTCAACTGATAAGTGTTTGTGTTGAGGACCAAAATGTTAGTGGTTGAAATTCTCGTACTCTATTTATGAAGTGAAATGGTAAATTTAGAAAGCGATATAATTAAACAAGAATTACCTTTTTTTCCTAAAAAAAAGATGAAATTACAAATGGAAAAGTTTAGAGGACCTATTTGATTTATAGGCATATATAGTTGTGTTATTCTTTGTTTTCTGAACTTTTGTATGGGAACATTATTATTATTATTATTTATTATTTATTTTTATTATTATTTATTATTATTATTATTAATTTTTTTTGTGGTGATCCACTTCTTTAGAATATTTTAAAAGTCAAGGCAAAACTTTAAAAAATTGAAAAATTAGTCCTTGATTGTTTATGACTTTATTTTCTCTTTAAGTTTTCAAAAGTATGCTTACTTGGTACTGTCATTTCTTTCTTATAACTTACTTTTCAAAGTATTTTAAATATCCTAAAAATATAGTTTCTGAAAATCAGTTTTGAAATTTGTCCAAAACAAAGTGTTTATTAGGGTTGGAATAGTTCGATTTGGTGGTTGAATCCAATCAAACCAAAAAATTTTAAAATTTGTATGTGAAACCGAATCAAACCATATATATGCAGATTGGTTCAGTTTTAAATTTAATTTTTCAATTTTGCTTAAAAATATGTACTTACAAAATATGTAAAAATATGTACTTAAAAAATATGTACATATATTATTTTTAATTAGAAATAGTTTGGTTCGATTCGGTTTTAAAATCAGGTTTGCTCTTCAAACTAAAACGGTTTGGTTTTGAATTCAGTTTTTTTCTTTTATATATATATATATATATTAGTTAAAAATAGTTTGGTTCAGTTTCAAATCCGGTTTTTGAAATTGAAATCGAACTGAACCGAATAATTCGGTTTTAAGAGTTCTTCCAATCGAATCGAACTGCATTTTTTGAGTTCATTGAGTTTTTGATTCGATTTTTGCAATTTGAATGGCTTCCTCTAGGATTTATGAAAACTAAGAAATCAATAAAGAAAATGGGTGGTAAATAAACAGTTTAGAAAAAAAGAAACAGTTTAAAAAAACAAAACAAAAAAACTTTAAATTAAGATAAATGAATTGGAGTTGTAGAAAGAGAGAAAATTGAGAAACAAATTTATAACATTGCAAATCTCGCAATGTTCTCCACCAAGTGATTTGAATTTCCAACAAAAACCTCAACATATATTTTCGTTTTTAGAAATAATGCCTATTTTTCCTTAATTTCTCTATTAATATGTTTATGTTAGGTATAAAAAACACCTTAACATCTCTCTGTAATTGGTATGATATTGTCAACTTAGTCCTTCAACTTTAATTTGTAACAATTTAGTCCTTAAACTTTATAATATAACAAGGTGGTCGGTCATTTGTAATTTCAAAATTGTAACAATTTAGTCCTTAATGTAATTTTTTTTTCGAAATTAGATGCCAATTTTTATTATCTTATGACGTGGATTTTGTACTTTATAACAATATTGAGTCTCTAATTAGTTAATCAATTTAATTATGCAAAAAAAAGCTCATTAAATCCTAATACTAATTTATACGATAGAGATTAAATCGTTGTAAATTTTAAAGTATAAGGACTAGATTGTTATACTACAATAAAATTCATAGACTAAATTGTTATAAAATTGAAAATATATAGACTAAATCCTTATCGGCCAAAGTTCAAGGTCTAAATTGTTACTTTTATGAAAGTTTTAAGAACTATTTTAACCTATTCTTGAAATAGTCATTCATATGTGGTTCGTCTGACTTGCTATTTTACATCTTTTAATGATTTACATGTTAAAGATATTAAAGCAGTTAATTTTATTTATTTATTTATTATTTTTTTTTTTAAAAAAGAGCAAATTAAATTGTGGCTTCTCTTGATATTATATAAATTGAAATTCCCAAAAAGAAAATGTAGAAGGTGTAATTGTGGAGAGGGACTACATGGTTGGTTAGGCGAAACTTCCTCCGCCATTCACGACGGTGGGAAGGCAAATTTCGATAAGCCAAAACATATCGCCGATTTCCACCCATCACCACTTATGCGTTGACTTTACCAATGGTGGGGGAAAAGTCTCGAAATGTTATATATTTAATTTTTAAATTTTTAAATTGGTGTCAATTTATTTTATAGATTTTAAAATATTATTATTTTACTTTTAAAAATTTGTTTGTGGAATTTTTATGGGTCGGAGATGAAGAGTAAAAATATAGCTCAATTAAATAATATATTATTAGTAAGAAAATAATATATTATTGTTAAGAAATTTTATTTTAAATGAGAAAACTGTTGAAATTTTTTACAAATAATAGTAAAATATCAGTCTATCCGCAATAGATCGCGAAGAACTACTATTTGTATCTACCATGACACAGATAAACACAGATTGCCTATCGTGATCTATCAGTAAAATTTTCTCATATTTATAAATATCTTGGTTCATTTTTCTATATTTGAAAACAATCCTATTATTAGTTAATTATCATCTTAATTTTAATTAATTATTAAATATAATGTTACCTTAACTATTTAATATAAAATTTTATTATTAATTATTAATATTTTAATTAATTTATATTTATTTAATTAAATTAAATCATCAAATAAGATATTTAATTAATATTGATATAAAAATATTAATTTATTTTTTATTTTTAAGTGATTAAATAATTAATTAATATAATAATATATTAAATAATGCCAAATTTAATTTTTGACTTTTCTCTTAAACTTCATTAAGGAATTATTTGATTATGTTTCCTATATACAAAATTGGTAGATAAAACATATATATTTAACTTCCATACATTAATTATCATGTCTATCCAAACACAGACAATAATTATCTCAGACATTTAAATCTCATATATTTAATATCCATACGCATCAAACAATATATGCAATTCAAACATGCTCTAAGATTCGAGTTTTTGTTTCAATTTGGTTCCTAATTTTTAAGATTTTACACTTTTAACCTCAATCTTTTACTAAATACTCCTTTCTTGAATTTAGTGCTAATGTCTATTAATTAATTAAAACAATTATAATTTAATAAAATTTGACTATATTCATAATCATTAAAATTAAATTTTAAATTTCCCTTCATAATTATTTTAAATTTATTAATAGACATTGACGTAAATGATTGAAAGTGAGTATTTAATGGAAAATCAAAGTTGAAAGAGTAAAATCTTGGAACCTAGAAGGCATAACTCAAATTTAAAGAATAAAATTGTTACACTTTGAAACTTAGGGACCAAATAAAAACTAGACTCAAATCTCGAGAAGAAAAATATTTAGTTTTGGATATGATTTGTTTAAGAGTTTATTCTTTTCATTCCCACAATTGAAAATTTCAAACGGTGTGTAACTAAAATTTGATTTGTCAAAGCGAGTTTAACTCAAATTGATACAATCTTCCATTTTAGAGGTAGAAGTTTCGATCATCCATTCCCACGAGTTGTACTAAAAAAGATTTGATTTCTTTTTTCAATCTTTGATTGAAAATGTGGCTGCGTTTATGTGGCTGCGTTTATGGATATTTAATATTGTGCAAAGAATAGTTTGAAGAGGCGTGTGTTCCATTTTTTTAATCCACATTAAGCCGCCTTCTTTCACTTAAATACCAATCATAATGTATGACCAAAGCCCTTAGGTTTAGGTTTAGGTTTGGGTTTGGGTTTGGGTCAACCTAAACTCAAACCTTTATGTTTATTGTCTTAAGGTTGATATTACATAATATAAAGTTTATCTCTAAATCAAGCCTAAAAAATTACATATATAATATAATGTAAAAGAAAATTTAGATTCAGTTATGATATAAACTGTCCCAGACATGAATATTTATCTAATAATTTTTATGTAATTTTAGAATTTTCTGATTTTTAACGTTTTTATGATATTTTAGTAGGATTCTTTACTCTAATTTGGCATTACGGTTTTAAGATTTTGAATTTGGGGATGATAATTTTCCTCTACGTTGATGACAAAGATTCATTACCAACATTTTTGAAATTCTTGATCTAGGGTTGCATGCTTGGTCATTCAAATAGAGTACTAGTTCTCCTTATCTCTTAGTCTTCGTTCAAAAGGTAATCCAATTCTAATTATTCCCTTTAAATTGGCATCAATTGACTTAAGGGTGTTGAAATTTGTCATTAGGGGTTCAACGATTGGATTCTTAATCTTCAATTTTCTAGGGTTTTCATATCAAGCTCTTGAGGTCTATCAGTAATAGACCATATTGCTAATAGGAGTCTATTACAGATAGATTTTGCTATATTTGCAATCCTTTAAAAACATTGCTACGTACTTAATTATTAACCCTAAAAATGTTACTCATTGCAATTATCCCAAAATATAATTGGTTTGTTGATTTGGTGCCTCTTTTGAGTTTGGACCAGATTTCAATTCTCTTTCAACTTTAGGGTTTTGATACCTTACCAGGGTTCAATCTCAAAAACGATAATTTAGAAAAGTAGCCATATATCTTATAAATATAGCAAGGTCTTTCAAATTTTTCGATGCGAAATGAACTTTGGGCTCAAAGCAGTAGTGGCTTTTGGCCATGCTTATAAAGCCGCTGGTGTTACATTATTAAAAGAAAAAGAAGGGTGTTTTGCAACTTTGCTTAGTTAAATACCTTAATGAACTTTGTTATTGGCCTTGCCATCAATTGTAGTGGAGCTTCCATGTGCTTTACATTTGAGAGTCTAAAAAAAGGCTAGGCTTAGGCAAGTGATACCTATATATAACTTTCCACTCCCAACTAATTTTCTTTTATAAAATTAACCATCTCTTCGGTCTTCACCTCTTTTAGTGTAATCTTTTTCCTTTTTTATATGACTATGCTACAGTGCCCACCCCACTAATATCTCAATTTTAAAACAATGTTTAATTCACGTGGAAAATTATGATGATAAGCCTTTATTTTAATATATGCATATAGATTCCTCTTGTCTTTGAATTGCAGATTAATTACAAACTTTCTAAAACTTGTCTCTTGGACTACATGCCTCTTCTTATCCCTGACTTCTGTTGGATTAAAATTCACAAACATATATCTAAACATTGTTCGTGCGAAAAACTTACATGCGTTTATTGTTTGTTGTTGTGAGCCTCTCGTGGACTTGACCGTCAACTTGCTTCTCCTAGTCTCATCTCGTTTTTCAAGCTGACCTATATGAAAGTTCCTCGCACTGGTATGTTGTTGAACCTACCACTCTCTAATGTCTAAGTATGCAAAAGTAAGGTTGGGACTCAAGTAAGGTCAGAGCTCTTTTTGAGAAATTATTTACTCTTCCTCTTAGAGTCGTCAAGTGAGACTACTTACGATACCCTCTCTCTAATATTTGCTAATACTTACATGTAACTCCAACAATGTTAAAATAGTTTACTACTCAATTATTTTTTAATTGATTATTTATTGGCTCAGTTGATCATCTAAAAATCTAAATTTTATGGGAGGCGCATTTTCCTACGTCATCTCCCATTTTCTGTTGGACTAACATACCTCATTTCTTTATACAGACCAGGACTTCTTTTAACCCACTAACCAACCAGATTTCCTTACTCAATGGTATACCAACCAACCACATGCCAACATTCTCTTACTAAAACTTTTCATAAGAAAAGATTGGACCAAATACCTGAATTTAGTATCACCTACAACAACCCCTAGTCACCTGACCAATGAGACTATTCCTAGTAGGTGGCTCTCTTAGTGGACTATACCCAAACTTCGCTTTATACTTATGAGAATAGCTTTTTGGAAGTACATCATTTCCCAAAGAAAAAAATTGACACAACTCAATGGGTTTGATCAAATGATAGTGCCATGCAATGATGTATTCAAGCAATGTTTAGATGTCCCTATCTTTTGTGCATCCAACTCTCTACTCATCCACCATAAGAAAATTAAAAAATATTGTTAAAATGATGTAAGAAGAGTTTGTCATGTGACAAACTATGATTGGACAATTAGATGCGATGCACAAATATAGATGTAACTTAGAATGTTCTAAGTATTTTTCTTATGCATATTATATCAACTTGAGCCTACCCAGATAAGATAATATAAAGAACAATTGTTGAGCTACACAGGGAAGGGAATAAATATAGGGGCAAATATTAATTTACACCCCTAAACTTCGAAAATTGTATCAAATTAAAACTCTATACTAATGATTGTATCAAATAAACCCTAAACTTTTTAAAGTGTATCAATCAACATTTACACTCTTCTCTAAATATTGTTCAACCAATAACATGCAGAACTTATAATTTGAGTCAATAATTATATCTCTAATTTTTCATAAGCCAATCAATTTAAACACTTTTTTGAAAATCATGCATGCATTAATTCTCAAACATGTGTAGACCTCAATTAAATGCCAATTTTAAAAAATAGACAATTAGAATAAATGCATGAATATTTTTCAAAGAAAATTTTGTCCAAGAGTCTAAACCGATTCATTTATGAAACCTTAAGGATTTTACACATACGATTATAAGTTTCACACAAAGTTTTCCAAATAGAACATGATGGATACAATCCTCCCAGCAATGAATAATTGGCGTTGACCATTAGGGAAAAGAGAACAAGGAACCTAGAAGATGGAGTTGATACAATCATCCAATTTGTGCATATAGTGGTGATGCGTTATTTAAAAATAAAGGTTCAATTTACAAAATGTTAACTCAAGAAACAAGGAAGACCAAAATGTTGGATGCATAGACTGCAGTCAATTTGAGAGGACTGTTCTCTCCAACAAGAATAACACAATATTCAAGTTGCACCAAAAGAAGGCCTACCTTTTAAAACAACACTTCACAACGTACGTAAACACCAAATAACTATGCCCATGACCATTAAAACAAATAATGTACTTCATGGCTCATGTTGCATGTTTTCACATTCTTCTCGGATTGAATGGAAAAGGACTGAGGATAGGTATCGTTCGCCAAAGCTGGCGAATATAACCTGAAAAATGTTGTATTGTGAGTGATTAGATGCCAGAGAATTGATTCAACTCGTGAAGATAAAGTAACAAGAGACTTTAGTAGGCAATAGAGACATTACATTAATTGAAAGGAGACTTCCTATCCATATGTATATGTATATATATGTGTGTATATATTAACAAAAAGGGTGCATACCGCAATAAGCTTTCCAGCATTCTCAGG
Source organism: Citrullus colocynthis (assembly GCA_031780015.1). Classification (NCBI taxonomy): domain Eukaryota; kingdom Viridiplantae; phylum Streptophyta; class Magnoliopsida; order Cucurbitales; family Cucurbitaceae; genus Citrullus; species Citrullus colocynthis. The sequence continues at coordinate 2,490,838 of QLSR01000314.1, forward strand.
TCTTTTTGCCACTTTCAATGCAGCAGCTGCTGTTGCTCCAGAAGAAATGCCCACCTAATATCAAGTCAATGAGATAATGTCAGGAAATATACGTACACTTCTTTTCTGTTTTGACATATCGTTTCAGATTGAAAACTTTTTGATCGGGTTCTAGATTGAAATTTCACACTGCTCAAAATGATTATATTACTGAGTACACTAACCAGTAAGCCTTCCTGCATTGCCAATTGTTTTGCCGTCTCAATAGCTTCTTCATCGGATATCTGCATCAGTCACTATTGGTCAGAATTTTAATGGAAACCTAAATAAGACTTAAGTGTATGAAAAATGCTTGATTGAGCGCATGACTGGGGAAGAAAAGGTAGGAAACGAACCTCGATGACTTCATCAACTACACTTTCGTCCAAATTATTGGGTATAAAACCAGCTCCAATTCCTTGAATTTTATGAGGTCCTGCGTTTCCATAGTAATATAATGGACACCGCTATTTAGTGTTGTAAAAGACAAATAAGATGCATAAATAATAGTAGTAAGTAGAAGTTAAATGGTTTACTTACCAGGCTTTCCTCCATTAATTACGTTACTTGCAGTAGGTTCAATACCAATAACCTGTAGAATGGAACCGAAGAAAAGTTGTTAAACTTCGATTACTATATATATATTTTGATAGGAAACAAATTTCATTGGACGTATGAAAATTTATGAAAGAATGGCTAATGCCCAAAAAATTAAAGAAGCTATAAAAAATTTCTCCTATTTGTCAAAAGAGAGAAGAGAGGATAAGATCTCTAAAGAGCAGTGATTTACACGAAGTCATAGCAAGGAAAATGATATATCTTCAAAATAACGATCAAAACAGTCTTCCTCATCTTGAAAAAAAAATATGTGCTGCGTTCCTTCCAAATTATCCACAAAAAAGCCTGAATGAGATTCATCCAAAGGATTCTTTTCCCTTCAGTGTAAGGGTGACCATTAAGTGTGTAACTAAGAAGACCGTCGATATCAATAGGGATAGGTGCCACTTTGATGCATCAATCAGTTCTTTCCAAAAGCTTATGGCATAATGACAGTTGATTAATAAGTGACTTTGGTATCTTGTGCAGCTTTACAGACAATACAACATTGTGGAGAAAGAGACAAGTAAGGGACACGATATTGCGTTTTGGATATTGATAGCATTGTGGCTTAGCTCCCAAAGGAAGAATTTGACTTTCTTTGTGTAAAAATCAGTCCAAATGGCTTCTTGTAAAGTGTAAATAGTTGCTGTCCTGTTGTTATCAAGGTCATCCAAAGAGATTTTGTTGTAAAACAGCCATTTCTATTCAGCCTCCAACCCGTTGATCTTTGTGTTGTGGCCATAATATTTAGCCGATCATCACATAACTCCTGGATTTTATTTTTACTTTTGCATAGAGAGGGAGTAAATCTCGGGGCAAAGAGCAGCTCAGGAATCGTTCTTTCAATTATCAGACATGCCCAAATGAGGTATTTAAACCATTTCCTATCTCTATGATCCCGGTCCTTCAGAAGATCAGGGTGTGTAAAAGGATTATTCTCCAAGGTCCTCTCGTGTGTTCAGGGAAGGTTGTGTTAGGCCATGGTCTTATAGAAGAATTTCCATACTTTGCATTAATCACATTGCGCTAAAGAGCATCCTCTTCGTGGTAGTATCTCCAAATCCACTTGGCCAATAAAGCTTGATTTTTTCGGCCAAACTTTGAAGACCAGGGCCGCCATTGTCGATGGATCAAGTGACTTTTTCCCACTTAACAGGATGGGCTCCACCTTGGGGAGAGTTCCCCTTCCAGAGACACCTTCGGTAAAAAATTTCAATCTTTATCACCAGTATTGTGGGATCTTGAATATGTCATGTGGGGAGATTTGCAAGAATTTCTGGATAAATCGAGAAGTCTGTGGATGCAATGTATCCTCTAATCCATCTTCTCCATTTTGAACCAAAGCCTTTGGAAGTGAGAATTGGTCTACAAAGTAACAATCAACTCTATCTAACACTTTCTCAATATCTAGCTTGATCACAATGCCCTTTATCCTTTTCCTGGGAGATTCCTCCACAACCTCGTTGGCAATTAATGATGCATCAAGAATTTGACTATCTTCAAGATTGATTATTTTGTGAGGGTGTAAGGAGGACCTTTTTTAGCCTCTCCAAGACAACTGTAGGGATGATCTTATAGAAGCATGAGATGAGACTAATGGGGTGGAAATCTTCCACAAACCTAGCATCTACCTATTTTTCAGTAAGGAAAATGTAGGTTTCATTAAGGTTAGCGATGATGATTCCGTTTCTAAAAAATCTTGGAACACGCTCATAATAATGTCTTTAAGGATGTTCCAATATTCTTTATAGAACCCAACATTGTAACCGTTAGGATAGGGGGATTTGTTAATCTGAAGGTTTTTTAGAGTCATCAATATCTCAAATTGTAAAAAAGTTCCTATCAAGGTCTATGGATTACGTGTGACAATATCTTGTATAGAATTTTCTCTTTTTTGCGTTCATTAGTCTATGGAAAAAGTTTGTATCCATATCACCCTATACACTCGGAGGGTCCACATAAATACAAAAGATAAACATAATAAAATAAACATGCTACAATGCATTTCCACTTTTGCCCCTTCTAACACAAGTCTGTACTAGAGGGGGTTTCCTAATGCATCAAACAATGTTAAGGCATCCAGGAGTTATTCCAATCTTAAATGATAAGCCATGCTTAGTTGGAAATAATCCTTTTTCTAGTGGGGTTTGTCCTCGTGGGCTTGGTTTTTTTTGTATGCCCTAATATTTATTTTTTCCTCAATGAAAACTATTGTTTCTATGAAGAAAAATGTTCTACCTTACACTTTACTGTTCAACAAACTCACAGTTAAATGGAATAAATACAATGCTACTTAGAAGTAGCTAAATGCCTAAAAAAATAAAGTTACCTTAATATTTGGATTTTTCTCTTTCAAAAACCGGCCTACACCAGAAATTGTGCCACCTGTTCCAATTCCTGCAACTAAAATATCCAACTTGCCATTAGTGTCTTCCCATATCTCTGGACCGGTTGTATCATAGTGTACCTGAAAATTCAAGTTCATATATCATCAAAGCTTTCCTTTGCAAAAGCAGGAACCCAAATCATCCGTGACAAAAGAATCCAGACCTTAAAATTAAATTTAAGCATGCCATGACATCACAGCCATGCTTGTTTATATATGTTTAAAGCTACTGAACTGTTCTCTATTGTACTCGTGTTTTCTCTGGTAGTAGTAGTAGTAGTATCATGTCTGACCTTCACAAACAACATCTTCCATATCTCTATTTCTATTTGCTACTTCAAAATACAGAATGTTCCAAGGTTGAAAACTTAGGTGATGATAACTTGGATGGGTCTTTTCTCAGCTGTATAACCCCTAACCCAAAATAATAGTCTTTAATGGGATAGTTTCACTTGCCGCTTAAATTGGGCTGTATAACTCTGTACATCCACTCAGGAGATATAATTTCGAAATATGATTTTGAAAACTTAGAAATAAAAGAACAGAAAGTGAAAAATTAAGTTTTGTAATGCTATGAGTTTATGAGTTAAAAAAAACTATTATGACTTTTTCACTCAAAATTTACAAATTTTCCTCCTATATTTTCCTTTATGTCCATATTTAATTAATATATATTCAAACACCTTAGCTCTAGAGTTCAACAATTATTTGTACATTTGCAAGTGTGTGACCATATATTTAGTATGCAACACAAATATTTTGCATGTATGTGATTATTTTGACAAATTTTCAACATGCAGCCATTAGGCTTAACAAGTGTCTGACAATTGCTGGTGAATCAAACTGTCAAATGTGTGTCATACATAAACATGTTACCCAAACTTAAGTGTCCATGCTTCACAGTAAGCATGGAAGAAGAAAATTACGGCCCCATTCAATATATTGTTTGGTCCACATTGATCAATGGGAGTACAGACCAAATAAATAGCAAACTTGATTTAATTTTACTTGGTCTTAAATTTAAATAACCGTGTGATCAAGGTATGCTCACGTAAGATTTTAAACTTCATACCTTGGGGTTAGCAGGATTGTCAAATTGATGAAGCATATAAGCATTAGGTGTCTTTTTTAAAATCTCTTCAGCTTTTTCAACTGCTCCCTTCATGCCTTTTGCTGGATTCGTTAATACAACTTCGGCTCCAAATGCTTTTAAAAGAACTCTCCTCTCCATACTCATCGAAGCTGGCATTGCCAATATTAGTTTGTACCCCTTTGAAGCAGCAATAAATGCAAGACCAATTCCCGTGTTTCCACTGGTAGGTTCAACCAAAGTACTCTGAAAACGCATAAGAGTATAATGTTATTGAGTATTCTGGGCCAGATCAGAAGATCTCTGCACTTACATCAACTAGAAATTGGAAATATTCATCTAAATGCTTCTAAGTTCTAAAACAAAATAGTGCACGGAAGATATGCAACTAGGAGATGCCATCAGCGATTTGGTTTGTTCCCAAGTCCAATACATCCTCCTTTTTTTTTTTTTTTTTTTTTTA
>QLSR01000314.1:2495594-2508077 GCA_031780015.1 Citrullus colocynthis
CCCTTTTTTTTTTTTTTTTTTTTTTAATACTGAAAACCCAAAACAGGCTTTCTTGATAATACAAGTATGTAAACGCTTCAATTCAGTAATAATAAAAAATAAAAATAATAATTAAAAAAAAAAATCACTATCATGATGGGAGGTATGCAAATATATAAAGAAGATGCCATAACTCATCAGCAGTTTGATATGTTACTGTGCAAGTTCTGTTTGTTGATGCAAGTTTCTAAAATGAGAAGTGTCGTTCTTATGTTTAAATAACCATGAGAAGATCCATATTCTTAAGCATACATGAGACTCAGAAAGGACATTAAAACAATTCAACCCCCATGCTAAGACAAGCTGCTGAGGGACATTGTAGTCATATTTTCAGTTTCTGTGGTGGTGTTAAAAGTGGTATTAAAACACGTTTAAAACTGTAAATGCATGGGAAGAAAGGGATACAATGTGCAATTTATTCAATAATACATTATTATCCAAATCACCAATGTAATGAAACGTACTTTTCAAGAAGCAAGAGAATTACGTCTCATATAATATTACCTTTCCTGGTGTTATAAGCCCTTTCTGCTCAGCATCAGTAATCATACTATATCCGATCCTGAAGACATTTTGAGTACAAATGGTGAGAAGATGCACCCATTCTCTGATAAGTATAGATAGTATGACTCCCATGATCATATTAGCTAGCTTCATGAGTTAATCTATTCACTAAGACATGTAATCATCCTCTCAATAGTTGGCCTAAGGATATTGGAACTGGTATAACCAGGATAAACGGACAAATACAGTATGCCATAAAATAGTTTACCACTTGACTTCCTCCTGCTAAATTTTCTCACCTGTCCTTGACACTACAACATGGTTCCATCATTTCAAGCTTAGCAGCAATGTTTGCCACACACCCCTTGACGATATTGTTCAGGTAGACCATGGGAGTCTTACCTACCAGCTGCATCTCAGGGAAATGAAGTATTAATGAATAGAAACATAGGGTGAAGTTCAATCTATTCAAATAATATATCCTGAAACACAGTTATTCCAAGACAGTCCTAACAAGATTTATTTGGTTGCTGAAGTCTGACTGCTTCATGATCCCCAAAAATCAGGGGAGCAAAACACCGACCCAGTTGGTTTACAATTGACTTAACAGCAATCCACGATGTCTACCACAATAGAATCCATATAATTCAAGGATTCCATTTCTACTTTAATTCGAAAAAGGAAAATGATAAAATTACAATCTGAAACGGTAAAAAGAAGGGAGCGGGGGTCCATTGACAATCATCTTTCACCTGAGTGACATCTGCAGCGATGTTAAGGTCTTCAATCTCAGTCTGTGGCTTAACTGATACCGCCTTGCAAGTAACAGAGAGTGTCCCATACAAATTGCTCTTCTTCGAGTTAAGAGATGGAAGGCGTACCAGAGGATTGGGCGGAGAATTCAAGACGAGGACTCGTGATTTGGAGCCGGAGGAGGTGAGAGGGGAAATCAGGGTATTGACGATAGAAGCGGAAGCCATTGGGTTGAAAACGGATGTACTCAGGCTCTATTCCCTCTCTATCCACCAAGAACAAATGCCCCTTCAAGCTCACTGTGAGACGGATATTTCGTTGTTTACTTTCATGAGAATTTATAGTGCGTAAAGCTGTGAGGTTCTGTCAATTCGATTCGTTTTCGACAGTACTATCGTTTCGTTGGAGATTTCTTTTTACTTTTTTTGTAATGGCATATGAGAGTGGGGTACATCAACAGACCTAATGCTCATTGGTCGACTTAAGTTAGTTATGGCTCATTCAAGCTTGGCTTAAACTTAACGTCGTCCATTGAATCTATTTATTCATTTGATTGAATATGCATTACTATTTTGGTAATGGAGTTGGCTTGTTTGAACCATAATTCAAGCTTTCTACCCGACCAACTCGACTTGATATGTATACATTATTATTGAAAATATTTACAAATAATAGCAAAATATCATAGTCTGTCTATAATAGATTGTGTCTATCATGACAAATATAAACACAGATAATAGTCAATTGTGTTCTATCAAAATAGACAGTGAAATTTTACTTAATTGGTAAATATTTTGGTTATTTTTTTATATTTGAAACAAGTCCCGAACTTTATATATTAAAAAATTAAATCTTTTTTTGAAAAAAAAATTAATATATTTGTATATATTGTAGCTTTTAGTTAACATAAATTTTTTAAAGGGTTAAAAACTAATAAAACTTTTTAGGATAACGAAGAAAAATAATATAATAATAAAATAAATTTAATAATATTTTATTTCAAAAATCTAATATATATAATTAAATAATTAATATTCCATTGGTTAAATCAATGGACTCCCAAGTCCAACCAAAACTCGATCTAAACGTTGATTTAAAGAGTCAAGCCCAATGAGTGAGTCATGGACTCGGCTATTGAAAGGTTTCGTCAACTCAATCCAAACCCAAACAATGCCTTAGGCCCTTAGGCTTGGATCTTCACTTGTTACGATTTGAACCAACCCAATCCAATGATGAGGATAAGAGTGGAGATGGAACACTAATCTCGAAGTCCATAGTTTTTACAAAAAGCCTAAATTAAAAACAAATTCTAAAAAAATATTGTAATTTGTGTCAATAATCGATCTGTCAGAATTTTCAAAAATATACTTAGAGTGTTAGACGTGCTGAGATGGTTATTATATCGGTGAGTTATAGTAGTTTATAGATTATAATAGTCTATATTTGGGATGTAGACGGTTTTAGTTGAGAAAAAGAGGGGATAAGTACAAAATAGTAAACAATGTAACAAATAGGAATTTGAAATAGTAATACTGAAGTTAATTATCGACTATAATAGTTGAAAACACCAACTATTATAGTTGGAACCCTAAATATGGAGTGAGTTATAATAGCCCACTCGACCCTCTTAAAGTTAGGAGCTCAAACACTCCCTTAAACTTTCAAAAAGAGTTAAATAATAATAATAATAAAATTTAAAAAAAAAATCTTAGTTTTGAATGGAAATCATTAGTGTTTTGTTTGAAAAATACCATTGAACTTTAAAAAAAATTCAAAAATACCCTTAAACTTTAATAAATAAATAAACATCATTCATGTTATTATATGACCAGAAACAATTAATACCTTGTTGCAAAAATATCCTTAGACTTTCAAATGTTGTCCTAGTACTCTTACCTTGAATTTAAAAATAAATAAATAATTAAAAAAAAAAGGGTAAAATGCTCTTATCATTTATTTACACCTTATCATCTCTTTCATCCATTTGTTCTCTCCCTCCTACTTCAATCTAAGACCTAACATTTATATATTTTCTTTATTTATCACTCCTCTTGCTATCATTATTGTTAATTCATTTGTTTATTTCATTAAAAAAATGTTTCCTTCAGTTAAGGTATATAGATTATAATAAAAAGAAAGAGAATAATGAAATCATTCGGAGAACTTTAGGACTTATATGTTTTAACAAGGTTATATGTTTGTAGTTGAGTGTGTGTTAATAGCCAAACACGTTCTTTTTTGTATTTCGCTATTTATCGTTTTGGTAAGTTTTTAGATGAGATTTTGATTTGGGAGTTTTGTGAAATTTTGTGGGATTTTATGTTTTAACTTGAAGTTTTACTTTATATTTTGTTGGGAGAAAATTGGTATAAGAATTGGACAAATTGGAGAAAAATGAGAATATCTATATGAAAAAGAAAATAAATAATAATAATATACATCATTATAATTTGTTTTAAAATTGATTCTTTTCAAATTAAAGGAAATTTCAAACAAATGGATCATTATACTAATGACAGGAGCAATTTAATTTTTTTTTTTTTCAAGGTTAAGAGTATCAATGCTATTTTTGAAAATTCAAGGATTTTATTTTTAAAACCAGTATTAACACTTTGTGTTCATATTCTAATAGAAAGGGTATTTTTGAAGTTTTTTTTTTTTTTTAGCAAGGGTATTTTTAAAACTTTTGAAAATTTAGTGTTATTTCAACTTAAACACTAACCATTTCTATCTAAAACTAATTGTAAGAGTGTTTTTATTTTTATTTTTTTAATTTAAAAGTATTTTTTATAGTATTTGGACACAATTGATAAAGTTTAGAGGTATTTTATATAATTTAACTTTTACCAAATTATCGATAAATGTTGATGTATATTAATAGAAAAATAAAAAAATAAAAAGATAAAATTAGTAAATAAATATTCTAACACTTTTTGAAACAAATTAAAATGTTTATTATTTATAGGGTAAATTGCAAAAATCACCTATGAAGTATGGTGGTAATTGCAATTAGACCTTCAAACTTTCAATTGTTAAAATTGAGCCCCTAAACGTCTTCAAGTGTTAAAATTGGACCCTAAAGCTTACAATAATTGTAGAAATTGGACCCACAAATGATAAAAACTAAACTCTTAAGCTTATACAAATGTTACAATTTATACAATTATATAAGTTTGAAGGTCCAATTTAATTCAATTTTAACATTTATATAAGATCGAGGGTTTAATTTTTAAAACTGAAAGTTTAAGGGTCTAATTGCAATTACCACCTTATTTATAGGGTAAATTGCAAAAATCACTCCTCAAGTAAGGTGGTAGTTGCAATTTGTTCTTATTTTTATTATATTCATATTAATAATATTTCGTTGCTTATTTTTTCATGCTTTATAAATTTTGTTTACAATATAATGTTTGTCGATACTAAATCCGTAAAAATATGAAAATTTGAGATATCTTTGAAATTTTAATAGGCCTCCTACGACCTTTTCAAATGAAAGAGACTTTTGGTTATTTCTTTTTCGAGATTTTTTTTTTGTAGACGGTTGTGAGTGACCGAGTGAGGTTGTGCCAATTCGTTTCCTTCTAAATCCATTGAAAAAATTTTATTTGAACAATTATTTGGTTTCATATAACTCGATAGTTATAATTACACCTTCAAATCTTCAATAATAAAAATTCAATTTCTAAATTTTTATAAAGGTTAAAATTAGACCTTTGTATGATAAAAATTGAATGTCAAACTTATACAATTTCTATAATTATGTAAGTTTGAGAGTCTAATTTTAACACTTAAATAAGTTTGAGGGTTCAGTTTTTACCATTGAAAGTTTAAAAGTATAATTGCAACTAACTATCATATTTTATGATTAGTTTTTACAATTTGCTCTAAAAATCAAAAAAATTGTCACATGACAAAATATGACTAGCCAACCGAATGAGTTGCACAAATATGGATGAGATGCACCAAAGTATTCTTTCATTTTCTTTCAATTTTTTTTTTAAATTTAATGTGTTCCTGTAATAACATGTGTAAATTTTATATTTTCTTTTTTATTTAATGGAGATACCGATGTTGACAATAATCCTTAATTATAAATTTGAGGTACTTTTATTGTTCTTATATATTTAATAGCGCAAAACTGTCAACCATGTTTGTGAATTTATGATGCCTTCTCAAATGGTTTTTTCTTTTTTCTTTAGTTTGTAGGGAATGGTGAAACGATCATTTAAAAAAAAAAAATAGAAATATATGGTTATTTTAGAACTTCCCCAATAAAAAATCAAGTATTGGAATCTTTATTTTCGTATCTTGTCGAATTAAACCAAGAATATATATTTACCCTAAATTAAAAGATTAAAAAATTTATAAAATGATGACAATTTGAAGTAATTTATTCTCAAAAAGAAAGAAATTTGATTCAAGTAAAAATAAAATAAATGAAAGATAGATTTTTCATAAAAAGAAATATGTAAGGAAAAAAAAAGCAAATTTTAAAGATTCCACAATTTCAAATGTCTTTGTCAAAATTTTGATTCACACATCCGTCTTGATTTAACAAAACTTAGTGGGACATTCACTTTCAATTAACTTTAAATGGAACTTAAGTGGATAGCTGATTAAAATTGGAGTGTTAAAAAATAACAAAGAAAATAAAAACATAAAAATGTTAATTACTTTTTTTAATATAACAAAAAAAACCAAAACAACAACCAATCAAACTAAAAAAGTCGGAATGAAAAGCATGATCCACCCATAAAGATAAATGAAAACATCGAATATGGGTAGCTAGCACATGCATAACTTATCTTTTTATTCATTGTCTATTTATCCCATCGACAGTACGTTGAAATATGAATTGTTTATACATTGACGTGGTAAGATTTCTAATTTTTTTTTTTTATCTTATAATTAAACTTTTTAGATTTTTCATCCTTTTATTCTCTTTCTTAATTAATTTTGATTATTTTGTCATTTATCCGTTAAGTTTAAATATTATTGGCAATTTTTTATAACTGATTTTTAGCCGAACTATGACCGATATGATGTTAAAATTACACCGTATTTGCTGATTTTGCCCTTCAATTACACTGTATTTGTTGATGTGAGGGAGTAGTCGGACTATCCTTGGATTAATTATAGTGTTTTTTCCATTTTACCCTTGCTAAACTAAAATACAATTTAGTTTAGATTCATGATATAGTTTGAATTTGAAAATTTCTTCAATTTGTCCTTTTTTTTTCCTCCCTTTTCAAATATAGCAAAAGAAACCAAAATATTTATAAATATAACAAAATTTTATTGTAATAGATCGCGATAGACTATTATCTGTGTCACGATCTATCGCGGATAGACTGTGATATTTTGCTATTAGTTGTAAATATTTTTACCAGTTTTGCCATTTAATTAAATAATTTTCTTTTTTTTTCTCTACATGTATGTAATGATATTAGAATTTTAATCTGAAATAAAAATAATAAAAATAAAAATCTAAGTACCATGAGTAGAGAGAAGAACGTGATGGTGGAGATAAATTTTTTAAGAGAAAAAATTAAGATGAACTCAGTGTCAAAAATGTCCTTGAACTTTCAAAGTTTAAAAAGAAAAAACTTTAAAAATTTCTTAGAGTTTATTCCTAATTAGTATTTTCCCTTTTACGTATCTTTTCCTTTCTTGGTTTATTTACTTAGTTGAGTTTCGTTGGAGTCTATATTTATTTGCATTTCTAATGTATTATGAAATCAAGCAATTATTCAATACAATATGCAAATTAATTTCAAAAAAAAAGAAAAAAAAGTTTAAAAGTGTTAGTTTTGGATGGAAACCGTTAGTGTTTTATTTCGACTGAACTTTCAAAATTTTAAGTCCTAAAGCCTTTTGATGCTTCCATTATTCTCTTTCCTTTCGTTATAATCTATATACCTTAAATGATGAGGCATTTTTTTATGAGATAAACAAAGGACAAAGTCAAGCAGTCAACAAGAAAGTGGGTAAAGGACAAGAAAAAAATAAAGTAAATAGAGACGTGTTAGATCAAAGACTGAAGTAGAGGAGAGAGAAGAAATGGAAGGGAAAGGTGATGGAGTGTAGATAAACATTAAGAATATTTTCAACTTTTTTCAAGGTATGGATACTAATACAATTTTTGAAAGTTTAAAAGTATTTTTGCAACGAGATATTAACAGCTTCTATTCAATATTTCGATAGTAAGAGTATTTTTGAATTTTTTTTTAAGTTTAAGAGTATTTTTTAAACTTTTAAAAGTTCAAAGGTATTTTTGAAACAAAACATTAATGATTTTTCATTCAAAACTAACATTAAAAGTATTTTTGAACTATTTTTGAAAGTTTGCGAGTATTTTTAGAACTATGGAAGGTTTATGGGCATTTTTGATACAAAGTATAGTTCACGAGTATTTTCTATAATTTATTAAAAAATTAAAAGATATTTTTCTCAAGAAAAAATGTCACGTCAACTTCTGTAACGAAAACTTGGATGGAGGGACAATCATAGGAACTATTTAGAATGATTCTTATCAAACCATAGGCACCAAATTCTCATTATAAACTGCAGAATCTAAATTTTAACTTTATCTAAACCATATGTAAAAACATGTGAAATTTTGTATATTGTTGAAATAACTCGTCGTACGATCTAAAAAAATTCAAAGAGTACATATACACACAAAGAAATTACAAGGAAGAAAAAGTATAAATTAGCCTAGAAAATAGAAATCTTAATTTGTTAATTTTTAGCACAATAATATATGGTAACACCGTAAATACCAAATTTCAAATTTTAGCCACAATTTTTTCTTCAAATGGTTTTTCTTTTTTCTTTTTCTTTTTCTTTTTTCCTTGTGATGAAGTGTGTAAATGTGTGTTTTTCCTAGCAATATAAACTTTTTATCCATTCAACCAATAACTAATATCCCCACTTCATTGTTACGTTTTTTACTTCAATGCTCTTTAATTTATACATAAAATCTGGAGTTAAAGCAAAATGATCCTTGCTTCGGACAATTTAGGGCCTATTCAGATGCTGCCCTACCTATGAAAGCTGAAGGAAGGTATTAATGCTGGCTTTCTCTCTGATAGAAAATCAACCATAGGGAAAATGTCGATTTATTTATCATTTTTGTCACTAACATAATTTGGATGTTCGTAGCACTATCTTACATCCTTTTTAAATGATTGTGAGTAAGAAAAGAAAGCAAGACAAGCATGACAGCGTAATGGTTGTAGCGTATGGCAGCGTGACAGTTGTAGCAGGGTTGACCGAGACATGTGAGCAAAATCGTGGACCCAATCCACGATTTGCATGCCATGTGGGCTAATTATATGAAATCGTGGACTCTGTCTACGATTTTCCCACCTATTTTTTAAAATACTTTTATCTCTACCATATTTTTGTCACTATTTATCAAAATAACATTATTTTATAAAAAAAAAAAAAAACAAATCTTTTATTTGTTGTTCTAAGTAGCTTGGATGTTCTCTTTTGGGACCCATTAGGGTTTTCTCCTCGGAACCTTTTCTCTTAAGTTGTGTGTATTGTTTTTTGTGTTTAGTTGACTTTTATCTTTGTTCATTTTCTTGTTTTTTGTAATGACCCGACTAACAACTATTTAATCGGACCATTACCCAATGCATGCACAAGTTCAAAAAAACGACACTATGCAAAATGGTAAAGAAGAACTCATGTTTTTCATGAAATTACTACTTGTTTTCATTCAAGAAATCAGTGAAATAGCAAATAAATAAAATCTTGGTTCGAGGTACCCCTAAGGAAACAATAAATGGAAACTTCATGAATGAAACTAGCATAAATAAATAAGAAAGACGAGTCTCAAAACATGGCTAGATAGTTTGGACAAGAAAATCAGATACAAAACATGAAAGACTATGCGGAAGCTACTACGGGTCCCGTGATGCCATCAAGGATTCTTTTTGTCATTCGTCGGCACATTCTTTCCTCTACCTAAAAAAAATATAAAAGAGAAAATAATGAGTAATTATATTACTCGTTGGCACATTCCTTCCTCTACCTAAAAAAAATATAAAAGAGAAAAGAATGAGTAATTATATTACTCAGTAAGTAACCCCACTACCGGGGTCAGGCTAGGCACCTATGTCCATTAAGTGTGTCAAGCATGTAAAACATGCATATCTATCATACATCATACTTCTATAAGGGAATGGTTAGACCCGCCCCACCATTGGTCATTGATGCCCACAACCTCTAGTGAGTCTCGAAGGAGACACTTACCTCTGATGATCCTAAAGGAACACTTACCTCTTGTGATCTCGAAGGGACAACCTTTGGTGAACCCGAAGGGACACAACCTCTGGTGGACACCTAACCAACGTAGGGGAGTAACCACTACTTATCGTGCACGATCAATAAAGTTCATAATCATTTCATAACATGGATTCATACGCTATCAGTAAAGTTCATAATCATTTTACAACATAGGTTTATGCACTAACGGGCACATATAATTTTAAGACATGGAAATCGCATACAGGCAAAGTATCTCAAAAGTGGCTCTGGGAGCCTACTACATCTTGGCAACTAGACATATGGCCCGAAGGCGGTTCAGGTAGTAAGATTACTTACCTGAGTGTAGATCCATAATGCTAACCACACCGTAAACTCTCGCACAATTCCTAAATAAAACTGGGAGTACAATTCCCCTAACTTAAGTTACTCATCACGTCTAATCTGTCACAAGTTTATTCAAAGTTCATTCGAGAGAGTTCTTACCCAAACGTGGCTAAACTCGCAATTTCCTCCAATCCTTCGAACCAAAGTAATCTCCGACCACCTATCAAGATTTACCAAATAATTCATATTCCCAAAGATTTACCGAACTACGCCACCATCCTACTCTGGTTCGAGATACTCACTTAGGAAATATCGATTCGGCGACTGACGGTCAGGCAAGCAGTTAGTCGTAGCGGCAGCGATGAAGGAAACAAACACGTCAAGCGAGAGCGAGAGCGAGATTCTGAGCGAGAGTGAGATCTTGAGCGAGAGCGAGATTCTGAGCAAGAGTGAGACTCTTAGCGAGAACGACTTCGGGAAAAAGAGAATTGGTGAAGGCGAGCGGCGACTAAGAGAGATGCAGCGGGAAAAAGAGGGAAAGAGAGAGTGCGACTCCGGGTAAGGATATCCGGTGAGGGCGAGTGGTGACTGAGAGAGAGGCAAACGGGAAAAGGAAGCGAAAATAGTGGCTGAGAGGAGGCAATCGGGAGAGAGAGCGTGTGTGGTGGCTGAGAGAAAATCGAGAAAAGGGAGAGAGAGAGAGCTGCGGCTGAGAGGGAGAGGGAGGGTTTTACTTTTGCCTTTTTTTTTTTTTTTACTTAATTTCTTACTTACTTATATTATTCTTACTACCAGAATTTAAATTTCACAACTTCACAAACTTCCAAATAATACAAGATATCTTAAATTGCCTTAATAGAAGAATTTATTTCAATAATTTGGGTTGTCACATTTTTTTCTGATGTTTTTGTTTGTGACTTAATATTGAGGTTACTTTTTTTTTTTAATAATCTAATATTTTTGCAAAAACTATATATATAAATTTTTATCAGCGACAAATAGGTCCATCAAAAAAGCGGTAATCCTCATTTCAAAGATGGAGGAAATAAATATAAAATTTAAAAATAAAAAACTAAAAGGACATTTAGTGGTCATTCTAATTAAGAAAAAGAAATTGTGAGTAAATAAATATATGATGACCACTTAGAATTTTTTTTTCCAGGAAAATCCTTTTATATAGCAAAAATAATAAATTATTTTTTTAGAAAAAAAAGTCAGCAATATTCATCCTTTTTATCTTCTTTAAAATAGTTTGATATTTTTTCTATTTATAATAATTTTTACAGAATTTAAATATTATTTGATATATTATTATTTTGATATAATATTTATTTATTACAAAATCCTTTATTCCAAATTAGGGTATTTTAGTAGGTAGATTGTGTCAAATTTTAGAAATGGAACATTTATGGAAAGAAATTTTTGTTTAAACCTTTTTCAAATTCCTCAATTAGGTAGAGTTGTTTAGCCTAAAAAATATATATAATTGATTTAAAATTAAATAAAAGATATTATATAGGAAAAGAAAACATAAATTTGATTGAAAATAATTATGTACCAAAGCTGTGGAATTTTTCAATATGTCTTTGTCAAAAAATCTGATTCACACATCTGTCATCCATTAATTAGCGGCTTAAACAAAACTTAGCTTTGGTTTCCTTTCAATGAACATTAGGCTTATCTATCTATATATGTATTTGTCTATTATATCCTTTTATTTTTATAATATCACAATAATCTCTCCTCTTTCTTCAATATTGCCTCTTCATCTTTCCTATTCCTCTTTTAATCTACCCTTCCATCATTCAACATTTAATTTTCATACGTTAATAATCGAGAGGTTTGTAATTAATTTGAATCTCTTGCTCTCTATTGTATTAAAAAAACAACTTGAAAATGAAATTGAAAATTGAGGTTCTATGGTTGATTGGTCCTATGATCTATGGTTTAGTATCTTTGGTTCAAACCTCTCCATCTTTATTATACTAAAAAAACAACTTGAAAATGAAATCGAAGTTGAGATTCTATGGGTTGTGATTCAATATGGATATGAGTTTATGAAAAGAATTTTGAAAGAATTTATGTAAATGTCATTTTTTTAGTACAATAGGGTAAATGTTCGAACTACAGACCTCATGGTCAATAACATTTTCATATGTCAGTTGAGTCATGCTTGTTTTTTTTAAGTTGTAGATGAAACGGTGGGTAACCGAGTTTGGGTGGAGGGTTCTATTTTGAGAGCATTTTTTTAATAGAATACACACGTTGTACAAGAAGTGTGATTTGCCATAATTATGAAGATTTTTCGTTTTTCCTTTTACATTTTCCAAAATCAAACTTGAAAAAAAAATTTATCCATACCAATTTTCTATATTTTAATATAATTGCTTTTTTAGTGGCACTTTAATTTAACTTTCTCCGGACAATTTTAATTTAATTATCAACTGTATGTTTAGGATCACTGCTACAAAGGTTAGTTTTAAATATTAAAATACATTGTTCAAATTCTTGGATTATTTTCTTTTATTATTATAATTTTCTTTTAACTTTATGTATTATATTCGGGTTTTTTTTTTTTTTTTT
>QLSR01000314.1:2512486-2626862 GCA_031780015.1 Citrullus colocynthis
AAAAAAAAAAAAAAAAAAAAAAAAAATTAGAAATATATGATTATTTTTAACAAACTTGTGTAAAAACACATTTGAGAAAACGCAACCAAACACACTTTTGGTCTCTAAAATTTGGAATTAGAATCTATTTAGTCATGAAGTTTCAGAGTAGGCACTTTTAATCCTTAAAGATTTAAAAAAATTCTAAACTTTCCACTTGAAGCCCCTGTTTCCATATCTAAAACGCGGTCGCTGTGACTTCAGGTCTAGAAAGATAAATGGAAGGTTTTGAATATATCTCTATGTAGTACTTGGTGGCTGATGTAAGGTTTCATCATCGTCATTGCTTACTTTCGGGTGGAGCACCAACCCCCAGCACAAAGAACCAAGCGGCAGAGAGGTTTGAGGTGGAGAAGACAGAAAAATACATTAGATTAGTCAACTAACAGTTAACCAAGTTAAAGTTTAGGAACCATAACGGTCAATCAAATTTAAGAACTATTTAGAACTTTGTTTCAAACTTCGGGCACTAAAAGTGTACATTCCAAAACTTTAGAGACCAAATAAATACTAACCTCAAATCTCAAGGACCAAAGGTGTATTTTGCCCTAAGTAAAAACATTTTTTTCTGGTCAATCCAAACACTTTTTTAGTACAACAATAGAGAGTTAAGGGATTCAAACCTTACATCTCTAGGATGAAAGGTTATGTCAATCACCGTTGAGCTAAGCACGCTTTGGTATCAATCCAACATTTTATATAACTTATTTCATCGGTTTCATCAAAGTTTAAAGCAAGAAATTTATGTATATATGAAAAAAATGAGTTATTAATAAACTTAAACTAGAAAATAGAATAAGAAATCCCAAAAAGAAAAAAAATATACAACAATTTATACATCTCAATTCAATTCGTATAACATAATAACTTATTTTAGAATTGAAACCTCCTCCTCGAAAAATAATTTACACTCCGAATACATACTAAAATAATCTGCACCATAGACACAAACTAACTCCAAAAGCTATTATGAACCCCACAAATTCGAGTAACCACAAACTATTATAACTAACTCACGACTGTAGAAAACAGTGGCTGCGAACAAGCCTAAACTGCAATCCCACAAAATCACGACATGGAAACAAAGTTTAAATTGCAAGTTTATATCATGAAGACGTTTACTACAGTACCCAGAAATGTCACCTTGAATCCAACGTCTAAAAACGACCATCATTTTTTGTGGGTCACTAACATTCGGAAAATAGAAGCAATTAAGTAATTGACAATACACTTACAGCACAGATTGACGATTTTGAATGTAGATTAAATCTCCCCAAGATATATCTGTTTATCACTACTGCAAGATGCAACAATAGGCTCACTGGGATGGAAGACACACTCATTGACAGATCCAGTATGCCCAGGAAGCTTATACAGTATTCGTCGAGACGTTGTATCCCATATGTAAACCATCCGATCTGAACTACCTGCAGTGACCTTGCTACCGTCTGCAGACCAGCTACATTTCAGCAGGTTCTTTTCAAAGTTATGTTGGTGCCCTTCGAATATCTTCACACATCGGTTTTGAGGCGCATACGGACGCATGTCCCATATGCATAGCTTGCAGTCCATTCCATTAGTGAGGAGATAAGAACCATCAGGACTCAACTGCATACCAGTTATCATATCTTGATGACCTTGAAGTGTCATCATCACTTCACCTTTGCGCAAATCCCAAACCTTAACATCGTTGTCAATTCCACCTGTGAAAATCTTATCTGATGCATCTGAGAAACTTACTGCTGTAATCTGATATTTATCTGGGAATGTTTGAATGGCGCCCCTTTGACGCATATCCCAAAGTTTTGCAGTTCCATCGTCCGATCCGCTGACAATTAGTGGTGGACCTCTTCTCGTGGGACAACATGAATTGACAAAGGAGGAGTGCTCTGCCATCTTCTTAATTTGTTTTCCAGTCTCGACATCCCATGCTCTCAAAGTTTTATCGGGGCTGGCACTAACTATCTGAGATCCATCAATGGTCCAATGAAGATCTAGAACTGCATTCTTATGCCCTCTCAAAACCACAAAGTTCTTGCAATCTCCATGTACGTTCCATAGAAAAATTTCCTTGTCATGAGACCCAGATGCAATCACGTTTCCATCTGGATTAAACTTTACTGTATATATGGCACTCTGATGACCTGACAACAACATGATCGGTGATTCCAAACTCGATTTTCTTTGTTTTCCATTCGGCCCAGGTCCTTGAGGAGCATTATATGGAACAGTTGACCATTCCATTGGCCGAGGACCAACTGTAGCCAAAGCACTTTCTCCTTCTGAAGGGACTTGCATATTGAATTATGCTTAATATTTGACACCGCCTCTAAAATGGAAAAAAAAAATTAATTAAGGGATGCAAGCAAATAAAACAAGATACAGAGAGAGCACACACGACAGAACTCCGGCTCTTGAAATATGATTCAACATAGGAAATGACTTGATAATCCTATTTTCCATATTTCTGTGAAATTATAAACACAGATTTACCCTTTTTTTTATTCTGAAACAAAATTACCTTTTATAAAAATGTCGATACGCATAGAAATAAGCATTTCACATTAAAACTCTCATTATGATCACCATTTCAAAACCATTCAGCCACACAATCTCAGGGAACTGAATATTAGCAGCTAGACTACATCCTTCCCCATTCCCAAATCCCAACCCAGCTGCCTTCCAAAAATTAAAAAGGAACCAAAAAATAAAACCATAACAAATGTTCTGAAAATAATCCGACCAACTAGTTAAATACAAAAGAGAAGCAGCAACTTATGTCTAGTTTTTTAGAAGCAATGTATTGCATAAAAAACAAGGAAATAAGCTACACAATCGGATTAGCTAAATCGCTAGCTGAGTCGAACTCGATTTCCACATCCAAGGAAAAGCTGAGATTGTGGCAGTCCAACGTTAGTTTCTTTGTTTCTTGTTTCCGGATTTTAGAAAGGGAAGCATTTAGCAACTTTTCTTGTTTTTTATTTCTCATCTTTAATAAACATTTCCATTCAAAATTTTGAAATCGAGTTCATGTTTTATCTTTTTTATCTAAAATTTTGGAGAGCAAAATTACAGAAATGATCACTAAACACATTACACATTTCTATTTATTTTTCAATAAAAAAATAATAATAAAAAACCAAAAAACAAGAGAAATTTACCAACTAAGAAGCATAGAGATACGAAGAAGATGGGGCGTCAGGCGTAGAGCGAACGAATAGGCGAAGCTAACGAAAACGGAGGCCCGCAGTGGCGTTGTTGGCACGCTGGAGTGCCGGTTGGTCGTCGGAGAAAATAAGATGGAAGGGACGAACGAAGAAGACGATTCCAGTGGGGGTCGGGCCTGAAGTGAACGAGGAAGACTAGGGTTTGGTTTTTTATTTTTTATTTTTATTTGTTTTAATTTTTTTTTTTTACATTTGGGCTGGGCCGTTGTGGGCTTTCTAAATAGGCTTCTTAATGGGCTTCTAAATGGACGGAAATTGCAAAGGGAAATAGGTGTATTTAGCAAAATCTTATGTTTGGAAATTTAGCAAAAACGAAATTGAACAAGAACAATGTAATTGTGATGTGAAGTTACGAGGTTTTATCCATCATTTTTTGTGAGTTTTGATTATAATAAGATATTGCATATTCATAAATTTGTCTCCACAAATTTTCGTATATTTTAGTAATTAACTAATGTACATTTGCACATAAAATGTAATAGTAATATGAAATTATAAGATTTAACTAATCTACGTTTACACATACAATTTAACTGTGATGTGAAGTTATGAAGATTTATGTAATGATCGGCTTTTTTAGGAAACACTTGTTTTCTATCAATTCAAGTTTAATTATGAAGTTTGTCTTTCTAACTTATTTTGGGAATAAGTCCTGGGTTGGATAGAACCAAAATTTGGATTATTTTGTTAAAGTTTTTGAGATTCTTCTTGATTTTTCTCCACAATTATTTATTTGAATCCATCTTCTGTTAACGAATAATCCAACAATATATCATTGTTATATAAAATATATTTATATAATTGCTAATCCTTCCCAAATATTTCTTTTAATCTATCATCTATTTATTCAGTTTTTTCTCCCCAAATATTTGTTTCAATCTCCTTATAAGATTATCTATTATTATTATTATATTTTTTCCTATACTTTTTTTTATAATATTATTATTTAAACAATTTATACTTTTTTAAAGTTTACACATATAGTGTAATTTCTTATTGGGTTAAAGTATTATCATAGTTAAACCAATCTTTGACCATTGTTTGAAATTCTTAACATTTTTCACAAACAAGTTTTTCTGCACTATTTACATATAAACGGTAATAATAATATAAAACTAAGAGATTTATCTAATATACATTTACACAAACAATGTAATATGAATTTGAATTAATTATATCAAATTATTGGGTTTTGTTTCTCTTTAAATTTGTTATTTTCAACCAAAATTGATATAATTGAGAAGATAATTAATTAAAATTGATATCATTTGCATGCATCTCCTTCACTTAGTCTATCCCTCCATTCCATCTCTCTATCACACGTCATTATCCATTTCGAGACTATTGTCAACATCCTCAGGCGGGCATCACTGCGAAGGGTAACACCAATAAATCTCTTATTCACGCTCTCTTGAGATCTTTTTTCCACAAGGTCTTACATGCAAATAAAGTTGTCGACTCCGTGCTTTGCCGTTGTTATTTACCAGTTACCATCATCATGTGATTGCCAAAGGAAGTAGCTAGTAGTGTTGTAGTGAGTAGTTTTGTTCGGGTTTTTGTTAAACCTTTGGTTATTTGGAGTTTTTTGTTGAGGTCGCCTCAGCAAATAGATTTTTTTTCCTTATGGTTATTGTGTGTGTTGGAGATAGTAAAGCCTTCCAAATTCCTAATTCGTTAAACTGTTTAGTTATAATGTATTTGTGGTTTTGTGAATGTTTTTTTAACACTCCCATCCAAATTCTGAACATTATGTAGTTAATTTTAGTTGAGGACAATTTTGACAATTTCTCATTATTATTTATTTTTATTTAATTTTGTTCTGCTATTTTCACAATTTTGTAAACATTTTGCTATTTTTCCACATAAAACATTAAAATTGGTCATTTATATGGTCAGCCCTAAATATTTCGCAAAGGAAAAAAAAAAAGTGGACAACAAAAATATGTACTTTTTAAACCGTTGTATCTCAAAGATACCTCAAACAAAGGTTTATCCCAAAGATTTCCGTCCAGATTGAGGAGGAGTTGTTATTTTTCTTGTAGTAAAAATACCTCTTTCAAGATTTGGCTTTTTTTTTTTTTTTTTTCCTTTTAATTACTCCAATCCCTGTATATATATGGCACGATCGATAAACAAAATTTTAATAAATATAAAACAATCTTATTCGTTGTACATAACTAGAAATAAGAGATATTTCAAAAAAAAAAAAAAATTAAAATAATTACAAATATTGAAAATTTGTACTTTCTCTCTCATAATAGACCGCGATAGATATTTATCACTTTATTACGGATAGATATTTCTCTGAGTCTAAATTTTGCTATATTTGTAAATAGTTTGATCTTTTTTTTATTTATAATAATTTTTATAAAAAAAACCGAACATGTTAAAAATTCAGGTGTTCAATTGAATTCAAGAATAATTAAAAATAATTCCCACTTGTCTTCCATAAAATGGGAATCATGAACAAACAAATAAAGATATACAACAAAATCGACATTTAGCTTCAATATCTTGAGAATTGATAATATAAACGAAGAAGAGTAAAATTCCCAAGGCTTGAGAAGCTAACAAATCAAGTTTTGTAAAAGAGTGTGAACTTGAATGTAAGCGCTAGAGAAAAAAAGTGTTTATTAAAATATTTATTTTTATTTAAATCCTTTTGATAAAAACTGTTTAATCCATATTTAAAATCAGTTTTAGTAATAACATTTCAACATTTTTTCAAAATAACTTATTTTTAAATTAAACACTAGAAAATGTATTCCAAATACACACTTAATTTTCATAAAACGATAGTCAGAGCATTTACGGGCTTAACAAGCCACCTTGTTGAACATGTATGTGGGGCATATTTGGTGTTTAACATCTTCATTCCCAATTTATTAATAGTGTTTAGTTTTAGAAAATAATTACATTTACGGTCCCTAATATTTAAGAACTCGTTGGTTCGGTCCACAAAGTTTAAAATTTTCAATATTGGATTACTAATCAATGAAAGATGGCCAAAGTGAGCATAATTCAACTTATATAAATATGTGTTAATAACCAAGAAATATATGGTTTGAATTCTTTTATTCCCATTATACTAAACAAAATCAATCTAAGCGGTAAGATTAAGATTTTTGAAGCTATTAAAATCAAATATAAAAATTTAATGTTCGTCATTATTGATGAGAATTATAGGATAATTAGTGTACATTAGTAAATATTTAAATTAGTTGTTAATTTAGATTAATTAGTAGGAAAGTTATTTTAAATAACAAAACTGTTAAAAATATTTAGGTAAATTATCTTAAAATGGCAAAACTATTGAAAATATTTACAATTAGTAGCAATCTACACAATCTATATGCGATAGGCACAGATAGTAGTCTATCGCGATCTATCATAAAAACAATGAAATTTTGCTATATTTGTAAATATTTTGGTTTCTTTTGCTATATTTGAAAAAGCTCAAATATTTATAAATAATAACAATACAACATAATAGACTATTATCCATGTCTATCATGAAATAAATAGACACAGAGAGTAGTTTATCACGGTCTCTTGTAGTCTATCGCATAAACACAAATAAATTTTGATATATTTGTAAATATTTTTGTTTATTTTCCTATATTTAAAAACAACACTATTTAGTATTTAATTAGGATTTTAGAATTAATTAGTTAGTTGTTCGAATTTCTAATAGGAAGCTTTTTTAATATCAATTTTTTTAAGACGAATTTTCTTGTTTGACTTTGGCAATAGATTTAGCCTAATACTTTACCCGTTGCAAAACCGAACAAAGAATGCAATTCTCCATCAAATAAAAAGGAAAAAGAGGCACATCAAGACAGGTCAACTGCAATAATTTATTGATTTGGACTATGTTATTATTTAAATATATTGTTGAGAAAGACTATGTTATAAATTTAATTATTCGTAAACTACAACCAAACAGCAGCATTTAAAATCGTGTCAGCACAACCCAAAGCATATTCATTGGACGTGATTGGTTGGAATTCTCTCCCACATAAAGAAAGAAAGGGTAACAAACCCTATATGACTTTAGTTTGCATATAGTCATTCAATTTTAAAATCATTTTGCATTTGATTTTCATCTACTTCATACATTTTAAATTGCTACGATTATACTTTTTAGAATTTGAATTTTATTTTAATTTGGTCTATAAATTTTAAGATTTACACTTTAAACTTTGATTGTTTACTAAATACTTATTTTAATATTTACCGTTATTGTCTATTAATTAATTTAAAATAACTATGAAGTGAAACTTTAAAATTAATTTGAATAGTGATAAAAAAAAAGTATTTATTTTAAAGGGCAAACTTACCAAATATATTTTCAAATATAACAAAATGTCATTATCTATTGATAGATAATAGTTGATATTAATAGATTACTATCAGTAACATGATAGACATGATAGATTACTACGATTATAGATGTTTATCAATGTCTATCACTAGTAAACAATGACATTTTGTTATATTTGTAAATAAGTTAGTTAGTGTATTTTGCTATATTTGAAATAATCCGATAAAAGATAGTAAAATTTATTTAATTATAATTCTTCTAAATTAATTAATAAACATTAAAACTAAAGATAGAAAATAAGTATTTAGTGAAAAGCTATGGTTAAAAGTATAAATCATAAAATATAGAGACCAAATTAAAATAAAATTCAAATTTCAAGGATAAATTATAACATTTTGAAACATAAACTTAAAAATTTTGTTCCTCATAAAACTGAACATATCTTAATGGTAATTGACACGACTTTCAAATTGAAGATTTGATCTTCATTCCATACTACTAAAAGAAAGTTTCATGAAACAAGTATGTATATAAATTAAATTAATTTAGAAAACGATAAAACATGGTAAATAATTATAACCTTTAAAACTAAAATTTAACTTTATCTAAATAATTTGCATTTTAAACCCCCTTATATATATATATCTAACATACATTTAAACCCGTACCCATGAGTCCACGACGGAACACGAAAAGGAAATTGAGGCTTTTATTTCTAAAAATGCCCTGATCATTTTAGGTAATTACCGCGATGTCCCTCGACTCTGAATCATCTCCTTCCTCGAGCAGGGACTGGTTCTTCCCTCCACAATCCTTCGTACACTCTCACCCCGCCAAATCTCACAACTACATCCGTCGATTTTCTGAAACTTCTCGGATATCGCGTCGTTATACCGATTATCAGAGCTATCGGAAGACTTCTTCGTCTATTTCTGCTTCGTATTCGTCTTCAACGACCACTAATGATGTCAAGTTTGCTCGTACTCGACGGAGATTTGATTTTGATCGCCGCAGCGACCTGCCGATCAAACCTTCTGAAGTGGAATTTTCCTCAAAACGGAAGTTGGAGCTGCCGGACGTCTCGAGCTCGGCGAAGAAACTGTCTGATGCCTCTCGTTTAGTTAGGCCGATTGACAGTACGCTGAAAGTTCGATGGCATTTCTTGGCTATTGCAGTGTCGGTTTGTTCTCTCTCTCTCTCTCTCTCTCTCTCTCAATGTGTCTTGAGTTGTTCACGATTTGAAGTCGACATGCTTGTATTTGTGTAGATTTTTGTCGTGATTTTTGCAACAATGGTGCATGAGAACTTATCTTTACAGGAGCAAGTCAACGACTTAGAGGTACTGAATTTTCCAATTATGATTTCGGTGGACGATTGATTGTCACGCCATACCTTCTTTTTACTGTTTTTTTTTTTTTTTTTTTTTTTCTTTTTTTTTTTTTTTTTTTTTTTCTTTTTTTTTTTTTTTTTTTTTTTCTTTTTTTTTTTTTTTTTTTTTTTCTTTTTTTTTTTTTTTTTTTTTTTCTTTTTTTTTTTTTTTTTTTTTTTCTTTTTTTTTTTTTTTTTTTTTTTCTTTTTTTTTTTTTTTTTTTTTTTCTTTTTTTTTTTTTTTTTTTTTTTCTTTTTTTTTTTTTTTTTTTTTTTCTTTTTTTTTTTTTTTTTTTTTTTCTTTTTTTTTTTTTTTTTTTTTTTCTTTTTTTTTTTTTTTTTTTTTTTCTTTTTTTTTTTTTTTTTTTTTTTCTTTTTTTTTTTTTTTTTTTTTTTCTTTTTTTTTTTTTTTTTTTTTTTCTTTTTTTTTTTTTTTTTTTTTTTCTTTTTTTTTTTTTTTTTTTTTTTCTTTTTTTTTTTTTTTTTTTTTTTCTTTTTTTTTTTTTTTTTTTTTTTCTTTTTTTTTTTTTTTTTTTTTTTCTTTTTTTTTTTTTTTTTTTTTTTCTTTTTTTTTTTTTTTTTTTTTTTCTTTTTTTTTTTTTTTTTTTTTTTAAAATTATTATTATTATTGTTTATATGAATTCAACGAGCTTTCCCACTGCATGTGCTGCTTACTCCCTCAATGTAAGTTGCTTTCCACCTCCAGACCCGGATTTTTAATCTTAACATCAAACTACGAGCTTGCAATTCGTTTGGCTCTGGAAGTGAAGATGATGTACGTTCACCAGACGAACTTGCTGATGTTGTTACAGATAAAAGATTAAAAACTTTAGCCTTGATCGCATCTCTTACACTGTTGTTGGCTCCTATCATTGTCCTCAAGTACATTGATTATATCTCTAAATCAAGATCATTGGACCATAATTTGGAAGAAGTTTCACTCAATAAGAGGCTTGCGTATAAGGTGGATGTCTTTTTCTCTATTCACCCATATGCTAAGCCACTGGCATTGTTGATAGCAACTCAACTACTGATTATGCTGGGAGGTTTAGCTCTATTTGGAGTGACAGATGATAGCTTAGTCGATTGTCTTTGGTTATCTTGGACATATGTGGCTGATGCTGGCAACCACGCCAACTCTGAAGGTATTGGTCCAAGGCTGGTTTCAGTTTCCGTTAGCTTCGGTGGGATGTTAATATTTGCTATGATGCTTGGCCTTGTATCCGATTCAATATCTGAAAAGTTCGACTCACTTAGAAAAGGAAGAAGTGAGGTTGTTGAACAAAATCACACTTTGATCCTCGGATGGAGTGACAAACTGGTAAAGTTCCAATTTCTGCTCATCTTATGTTGATATTTCATTTACTAAAAGTTGTGGAAATAATCTGCATGGTTTATGCTTTTATAATAATTACCTGATGCAAAATCTGGTCCTTAAAGTAGTTATAGCACATTGTAATTGATCTTCTTCTCCTTCTTTTTCTGTATGCAATGCTATTACGTGGATCTAGGGATCACTTCTGAATCAGATTTCTATAGCCAATGAGAGCTTGGGAGGAGGAACTGTTGTGGTGATGGCTGAACGGGACAAAGAAGAAATGGAACTTGACATTGCTAAAATGGAGTTTGATTTTAAGGGAACCTCTGTTATATGCAGAAGTGGAAGCCCATTAATTCTAGCAGACTTGAAGAAGGTACTTCTATGTAATGCACCAACTTTGTGGTGCTGACATTGTTTTTCATCTGTCAAAATGTTCTCTCTCGGAGATAACTCAAACTAGTTGTAGCCCCTCTACTTGCTCAACTAAACTGAAATCTTCCATTTATTAACATCAAGTTAGAGTCATTAAATGAACCATACTGAGGCCAATAAATTTGACTTCTGTCCTGAATTTATGTATTTTTATTGTGTTTCTACTCATGAATAATTGCTAGTTTAGATTTTTAAAATTTTGTGAGATTTGTGAATGGTTAAAAATACAGCAGCATAAAGGAGCCACTTTAGGCTGTTAATCAAGCTCATCTTTTCATTGTGATAGCCAGTGCTGCAAGAAGGATTCTCTTAACAAGTGTTGCACTAACTTTCTGTTGTTTCACCCTTTTGTTAGATCCATACAATGTCTTTCTGGTCCATGAATACCATAAACTTTCAATTGTGCATATCATTATTTTCATTAGAAGTCTTGCTGACACCATATATACAGGTATCTGTGTCAAAGGCCCGTGCAATTATTGTCATTGCTGAGGATGGAAATGCCGATCAAGTAAGTGGATTGGTATCATTTAGTTATGCTGCTCGATTTTTATTTGATGTATGTAATTTGCAGAGTGATGCCCGTGCATTGAGAACTGTTTTAAGCCTAACTGGAGTTAAAGAAGGGCTGGGAGGGCACATAGTGGTAGAACTTGGTGATCTTGATAATGAGGTTCTTGTTAAACTTGTTGGTGGAGAGCTTGTTGAAACTGTTGTGGCTCATGATGTGATTGGTCGCCTAATGATTCAGTGTGCTCGCCAGCCAGGACTTGCTCAGGTTTCTATTGAGTTAAATGAGCTTGTTTTAATTTTTAAGATAAAATAAAGCATTATCTTTATGCTTCTCAATGCTCATGTTCTGCCTTATTGTTTCATATAATATTTCCTTTTTAAACCTTTTATGAGCAAATCATGTATTTCTTTTCATACTGTTGTAGATTTGGGAAGATATCCTTGGTTTCGAAAACTGTGAATTCTACATCAAAAGATGGCCACAATTGGTTGGTATGCAATTTGAGGACATATTGATCAGCTTTCCTGACGCAATTCCTTGTGGAATCAAGGTTGCATCACGAGGTGGGAAAATTGTACTGAATCCGGAAGACTCGTATGTCCTGGAAGAAGGTGATGAAGTTCTTGTTATAGCAGAGGATGATGATACTTACGCTCCAGCTGCTTTACCTACGGTGCTTTCATTTCCCTGTAGGAACTTTCTTATTTCCATACTAAGGGCATTCACGTTCTGTTATTGTATTGCTTCCCTTTCCTTTCTTGTAGTGGTATTTTATACCGATGCATCTTTAGGAATTTTACAGTCATGTCCAGGGGTGGAATTTGGTTGAGTAATTCAAAATCCAAAATAAGGAATTAGATTGATAAAGTTGCACTGCTGAGCTTAGCCTAGGAGGAAATTTCTGAAATTATTTGTCAAATAAACTATGCTGACGAAGGGCAATGTTGAGAGGGAGAGAGAGAGGCATTGTTTGGTTGTGCACATTGGCAAGACCAGCATGAAAGCCTCAGAAAATTCTACTTCGTGGGTGGAGGAAAGAGAGACAAAGTTCTTATTTAGAGAAGGGAAAAAAACTCTGATAACTTTCTTTGGATGATGCCTATAATGGATATAGGCGAGAAAAACACCCTACAATTAAAACTTACAATACTGCAATTAATTTGATTATTCAGGTAAGAGAAGCATCTTTCATTCATATTGCAAGACCAACGAGAAAGCCACAGAAGATTCTACTTTGTGGATGGAGGAGAGACATTGACGATATGATTGTGGTGAGTACTTTGTATTAAAGCCCTAATTATTTCTTCTTGCCGTTGGATGCTGCAGGTCTGGAGGGGAAGTCTTCCCAAAAACTTTATTGTTCCAAAATCTGCTGAAAGAATCCTGTTGTGTGGTTGGCGGCGAGATATGGAGGATATGATTATGGTAATGTTATTAAGATCTGAGAACATGCTCCCAGTGCTTCTTGGGTGCAGGTCTTAGTATTCACAGCATGATCAGTCATTTTGCTGCATTTGTCGCATTTTTCATTTTCAAATTTCAACTACTGAGTGTAGATTTCATATTTGTTCTTTCTTCTTTTACAAATTCATGCACGGTGCTTGATTTATGGGAGGGAGAGCTATCGCCCTAATTGGTTTCTGCGATTATAGGTATTGGATGCATTTTTAGCACCGGGTTCAGAGCTTTGGATGTTCAATGATGTTCCTGAGAAGGAGAGGGAAAAGAAACTTGTTGATGGTGGTCTTGATATCAGCAGATTGGAGAATATATCTTTGGTTGACCGTGAAGGAAATGCTGTAATTCGGCGTCATTTGGAAAGCCTTCCCTTGGAATCATTTGATTCAGTGAGTAGCATGATTTCTTTTCTCACCCTGGAAGTGAAGTATGAGTAGAAAACTACTTATTTACTGTTACAAGTAAATTGTTCTCTTGGTATTTTATCCTGTTGTGACGTAATCACAATCTGTACAGATTTTGATTCTTGCTGACGAATCTGTAGAGGATTCTGCTATACAAGCTGATTCAAGATCTCTAGCAACCTTGTTGTTAATACGTGATATTCAGGTACTCTCCTGAGATTTGATGTTCAAAATACATTAGTTTCTTGTATGGCACTAACCGCTCTAGTTATGCCCATGGGACTAAATTCTTCTGTCTTCCTGGTTTCTTTTTCATTTCTTTTGCTCCTTTTTTTTTTTTTTTTTGGTTTTTTTTTTTTTCATTGAATCATATTATTTGATTGCTTGCCATTCATTCCACCTATTGGGGTCATTTTGATTACAATGCTGAAGTAACACGTAATTTCATTGTTGTTGGATGGGAAAATGCTTCATTTGAATTAATAAGCAAAAGAAAGTAATTCATGAACTCTTTTGCCAAAAAATTCCCCATCCAGAAACATGAAAATAAAAAGTGTTAAAACTCCATCTGTACAAACCCTTTCAAATGTTTGTTTCTTTTATATAAAGGAGCAAAAAACAGGTTTTGTTGCATTGACATAAATCCTAGCGCTGCTCATGTGAAGGGGATGCTTCATGAAAATGTATAAGAGGTAACCTCGTGTTCAGAACACTGAGTAGCCACCACCAATTTTAGAGCATGAAGTCTGAGGACTAACGGGTCTTGACTCTTTGCATCATTCCTCCAAAAGGCTGCACCATGGAGCCATTGAGGAGATGAGAATATATCCTATCCAAAGTCTTTTGGACATTGAACAAAGAAAAAGCTTCACTTTCTTGGTGCTACTTGATTTTCGACCCCATACAAGAAATGGAAGGGATGGCATCTGGCCCTTGAAGAAGTTGAGTTGACAGGGTGCCAGCACGTCGCATGTGAAATCTCCACAGTTCTGAAAGCCTCATACTCTAGAATCAATATCTACGGAAACTATACTCTTTACATATATATATATATCTGCTGCTGTGATATGTCGAGGGTTTCATCTTTACATCCGATCATTTGTTCAATAAAATTTGTGGTTTTTACAGGCTAAACGTATGCCGGTCAGTGATGCTAAGACTACAGCACATAAGGGAAGTTTCTCGCAAGGCTCCTGGATTGGAGAAATGCAGCAGGCTTCTGATAAGTCGGTTATTATAAGTGAAATTCTGGATCCAAGAACTAAAAATCTCCTTTCAATGTCAAAAATCAGTGATTATGTCTTGTCCAATGAACTTGTCAGTATGGCCTTAGCCATGGTGGCTGAGGATCGACAGATAAATGATGTTTTGGAGGAGCTCTTTGCAGAAGAGGTACTTTTCCTTTTCAATCAGAAGCGAGATGCATATCATCACAAGGGAAAACATGATTACTTGTGTTCCTAACCTACATTGAGAAAACTCTTCAATACCGCTCCTTTTTTAACATCCCAGTCCCTCATAAGCACTGAACGGTTATGTCCCATTATTTCCGTTCTAACATATAGTTTTACTTGGTTGATTTTTTAATTTTTGTTCTTCCTTTGTTTGGTAGTGCATCTACTACTCCGGCATACGCATAACCTGCCGCTTTTCTGTTATCATCAGGGCAATGAATTGCATATTAGGCAAGCTGATCTATACCTTCGTGAAGGGGAGGAACTGAGTTTCTATGAAGTACTTC
The DNA here is from genome assembly GCA_031780015.1 of Citrullus colocynthis. Lineage (NCBI taxonomy): Eukaryota > Viridiplantae > Streptophyta > Magnoliopsida > Cucurbitales > Cucurbitaceae > Citrullus > Citrullus colocynthis. Next base: position 2,527,315 of record QLSR01000314.1, read on the forward strand.
TACGAGCTCGGCAACGAAGAGAGATCTTGATTGGTTACCGTTCAGCAAATGCCGAAAGAGCTGTTATCAACCCTCCAGCCAAGAATGAGCAACGGAAGTGGTCTCTAGGAGACGTTTTTGTAGTGATAGCCGAAAAAGAATGACATCCATGCTGACATATTTACGTAGTAGGTAATTATTCTTCTCATTTCAGTGATCTGATTTTCATGATAGAATTCAGAAATTAATCCCATCAAGACTCCATAAAAACAAATTTAGGCCCTTGGAACTCATACATTAGAGTACAATCAATAGAACGGCCACATAGCGAATCACGTCTTAATTCACAAACAAATATTGGAGTTGTTAATATAATTTTCCCTCTTTATTGAGGTGGACTAACATGTATCCGAAGGAAGACATGAAAAAACATTAGAGAAATTATTCAGGTGGTGGTTGGTCAACAGGCTTCCCTTTCGCTCTTAGCTTGGCCGTAGCTTCTTTCAGTGCTTCCTTCCTCTTTTTACTAGCTAGCACTTTTGCCTGAACTCCACTCAGATTGGGATCCTTCTTCTCTTGCGGTGGAGGTGGTGGCGGCCTTCTGGCAGCCGCCTCTGCACTCCGGTCGACCACATTCACTCCCAGCATTGCCCCTGTCAAGATCAAGGCAGCGTTTCTGCAATTTCAAGCCACGAATGACACCACATTTGTTAGATGTGGCTGATAATTCGAGAGGAATTTGAACACAAACAACTCAATTTACTATTAAATATGGCCAGCGGATATTGCTCGCATTGGACTTGTACCTGCGGGAGATGTGATGGCTATGTTGTGGCGTTTCGTTGCATGTGTCGCTTCGAGCCTGCAGATTTGGAAGCCTTTGATAAGAACATCGCGTGTTGCTGAATCTGGTAGAGCACGAGAGAGCGGCTATGACATTGGTAGTCGCTGATATAGAAGATAGTGAATGTGCCATTGTTATTCAATCTCACATTACAATGCGAGAGTTTATGATATAAGAATCAAAAAGACATCTTTTCTTTTGTGCGAATCATTTCTAATGTCTAAACAGACTATCAAAGAGGATATCACGTGGGGCTTTTCAAGAATATAGTTACTGAAATCTATTGGTCAGTAGTAGATAAGGAGCTGTAGTTGTGGACCCAATTTTCCTCAACCCATTTTGTTGAAAAATGAAAAAAGTTTTGATCCTAATGGATTTGTAACAAACCTTTGGATGTGCTCTAGTTATAGAATTTTACATGTTTCAAGTCAATTAATCCTTTTATCAATTTACATTATAAATGTCACATCACTCCAATATATTGATTATATACTTTCTAACGGAAACAGCAATCAATTATCATTTAATTAAATTATATTTAATCCCAACCCTAAAAATTCAACAAAATAGACATTTTGCACAAATTTCCTTGATAGCAAAAGTTGCTCATATCCGTAAATAAAATTCAACAAAATAAACATTTTGCACAAATTTCCTTAAATAGCAATAGCAAAAAAAATATCTACAACTAATAACAAAATATCAATATATTTGTATTAAGTCACTATTAGACAAACTATAACCTATTGCAAATTATCAAAGATAGACAATAAAATTTTACCATATTTATAAATATTTTAATATTTTAATTCCTTTTGTTATATTTGAAAGAATAGCTAGTGTCACAATCTAATTTTGCATGAGATGCAAGTTGAAATATAAATTGCCATTAATGCCATTTTAGCACAAATATCGTGAAGTCAAAACTTGTTTTGCATTAGAAGAGATTGGGGCTGGCTCCAAAAAGTGATAGAGTCGAGATAGCAAAACCATCGTTATCTAAGTAACAAAACACTCCAAAGATATGAAAAGTTCTAGACCAACAAAAGAAACTTAAAATAATAAATAGCAGAACTGCAATAAAATCATTGGATGAAGACACCAACTCGAGTTGTTTCATAATTTTCATCTTTCACTCGTCATCCTCATCATCATCGTCAGCGTCGGCTGCAGAGTTAAGTGCATTCAAACGCTCAACCAAGCGGGCTTTTCTTTCATCGTATGTCAGCTTCTTCAAGTTGTACCTATCATCATTCAACAAATACAAAAAGGAAATGTTACCTAAACAATGCGCAACACAACAAGAAAGTGGTCTTTAGAACAATTTTTCTATCAAACTGTCAAAAACTCGAGCATGGTTTCTACCTCTTGTGTGCCTTAGGTTGTGGTTTGTCAGATTTCTTCACTGATGGGTCTGCACGAATGGCTGCATGAACTTTCTTGTATAGACCCTCGATGTCATCGGCCTCAATGCCCCTCTTGATGTATTCGCTGAAGTGAGATTGATATTTCTCCGGCTCATCTTCCATCAAGGTCTAAAAGTAAAGCAATCAGAGATGAAAAATTTGTTGATTAACTTTTTCTGAAAGATGGAAATAAAAACTCATTGTCTAAATCAAACAAATAGATAGGCTTACGCGCATGTAGGCAGCAACATGTCCACCAAAAATGTACTTTCGATGAACTTCAGCATCAAGCTGCTTACCCTCCTTGGAATAACCAGCAAACCTCTTGTCGCTGTGAGGAATGTCCAATCCACCATCCAAGGCTCCCTGCGTTTAACAAAATTGAGATTCATTAAAATCCTTCACAAGCCCCAAAGTCAAAGCCAAAACAATCATCAAAAGCAACAAGATGGGAATCCAATGATTTTATATTACCAATTCAAATTTCATCCAGACATAGAACTACAATCAGCTGAATAATTACAATACAGTGAAATGGTTCTAAAAACCAGATGATGATCAGTGGTGCTTATAATTAAGAATTTAAATATTAGTTTCAGGGCAATTCAACCAGACGAACACAAAGAACAAAGAGAACCAGTTCTCCCTGAAACAAAGGTCAGGATTGAATAAGCAAAGCATTGTCCAGCAACTTTAGAACATATTGATAGCAACACGACATAAGCTAAATAAAGAGATGATGATGATATTATCCAACGGATGAACAAGAAAATGATACTGCAGTCACTGAGTACCTTGAGGGCACCAAAAACACGATTTCCAGTTGTAGTTCTGATAAGACCAACATCAAGGAGAGCACGGAATGGTCTTCTGGTGTCTGCTGGCTCAACTGAGAAATCTTCACCAGTAGCCTACGTAAAGGGGATCATGGTGTTCAGAAAACTATGCATGTGACAGAGATAGGGATAGAGGAAAACCATGAAGATTCAAAATACCTCCACATTGCCCTCATATTCGGCATCCATCTCAAGCATTTTCAAGACCCTTCGAGCCAAGAGGAGTCCAGTGCAGTATGCTGAACAGTTATAAAACAATTGTACATAATATTAGATGGGTTAATGGGGATATCACAAATAAAGTACAGGAATGACACACACCTGCAGCATAGTTGGTGAGACCAACTTCAAGCCCATAACGGGGTAGCTCATGAGAATAAGCCGAAGCAAGGACCAAATCACCAGCAATGCTAGCGGAAATAATTTGGGCTGTAATATCTTTGTTCGACTATTGAATGGCCGTCAAGGATATACATCCCATGATTCATTAACTTAGACATATAGTTGGGATAATACACATAAGAAGAAAAACAAAGGGATATTTCATTTGCATTATCCAGGCTACATACGAAATAAATTAGTAAATTTCTACACAATATTCAGATTCAGATCTTCAGAAGGATACAGTTCGGACAACAAAGCGATACTTGGGAGTATTGTATTTGTTTTTGTCTTGATTAATAAGACGGATTCTGGCCCGATAGTCGGTCTTACCCTCTGTACAGGTTAAATTTCAACAATCAGGAAAGAAACCAAAACATTAATATGTTTACATATGGGGAAAAAATCACCTCTTCTTCTCTTAAACTTGACTTGATAACGCTTAAAGTAGGCCTTTGTCTTCTGAGCTTTGGCAAAAGCCTACAATAAACAGCTCGTTAACATTGAAATATATCAAAACGCCATAGATAATATATGACTTTGAATTCAAAGTTATAGAATTAATGACACCCAAAACCAAGAAATAAAAAGAAGTTTGCTCTGATTTGTGACAGCGAAGTCGATCAATACAATTTTTTGAAGCGGGATTATAAAAAATTAAACCTAGGAGCCGAATGACCAAAAATGGGAATTCGTGAGCTGTGCGTAGGGTATATTCAAGGAACCAGTGAGAAAAAACAGTACTCCACATCAGTATAGCTAAATTTAAGTGAATCCTAAATTTGAATACCATGAAATCTACAACTACAGAAGTGTCTCAAAAACAATAAGATATAGATTGAGGTGAACTTAGAAGATCCAATGGCGGGGCGACACAGAAAGAAACAAGTGAAAACACAAGAGAGAAAGGAAAAAAAAAAAAAAAACTCTCACCATTGTAGATTTGAAGCCGCGAGCGGAGGAGGAAACGAAAGAGAAGTGGCGAAAGAAAAGAGAAAGGGGCAGAATTTATATATAAACCCTAGGAGGGTTTTCTTTTCCTTTTTGGTATAAAACCCTATTGTTTACGGGCTGACGATCCATCTAGTTTTTCAAATTGGGCCGGGCCCTTTTTACAATTATGGGCCCATTTATTTGTATAACGAGCAATTAAGGAAAAAATGCTTGTAATTAATTATAAATAATCAAATATTACCATTTTTATCTTTATCATATATAACAATTCTTATCAAACATAACAACAATGCACAAAAGAAATTATTTCAAATGACAAAATTGTTAGAAAATGTTTATAAATAATAAAAAAATATACTAAAATATTTATAAATATAGCAAAATATCACCGTCTATCTTTAATATATTGTAGATAGACTGTGATATTTTAATATATTTATAAATATTTTGGTTCATTTACCCAATTTGAAAACAACTTTTTTAATTAATATATATATATATAGACTAAATTTAAAAGTAAAATTTTGATTTGGTTTAGATACTTTCACATTTAAATCATTAAAAAAAATCACCTTTTTTTGCCATTCAATTGAAAGGACAAATTAAATACAAAAATTAAAAAATTAAAATAAAATAAAGGCGTACAATTTAAATGATAAAATTTACAAAAAAAAAAAAAAAATCTTTTTTTTTCATCTAATTCAAAATAAATTCTTAGATAGTCTCGTTATGTTATCTTCAAGTTAAAGTAAAGCATAGTCTTCACAAAAATCTCACAATCATTATGATCAAATCAAATTAAAATTTGAATTTACATTTTCTTGACTAAATAAAATAAATCAATAAATAAATAAACAAAAAAAATAAATAAATGGTTACTAATAGTTCATAATCTCTTTATTTATATCTTTTTGTTTTGTTAACATATTTTTCATTTTGTATTTTTTAGTGCAATAATTGTGGGGTTGAGTGATCAGACTTCCTATCTTTAAGATGAAATATCATGTCAATTGAGCTCGATTTGACTTATAAATGTTTTTTTTTTTCTACAGGTAGATATTTCCTCCAATTTTTTCAGTCTACTAGTTTTTTTTTTTTTTTTTTTTTTATTTTTTTTTTTTTTTTATATTTATTTTTTTTTTTTTATTTTTTAAGTCTACTATTTTTTTTTTTTTTTTTATTATTATTATTAGGAGAACATTCTTTATGTTTGTTTTTTATTAACTTAATTTTATTAACCATGGTGTAGGACTGAGATTTAGATTGAACAATTTCTTAAATAAAGCATTAGTCTTGGGAGTTAAATGGCAGTTATAAATATGTTAGAAATTGGTTTTTAATTCTAATGAAAATTATTAGTTTTTATTTTAGAGTAAATTAATTCTTAATATTAATTTTAATTAGTTATTGAATATAAATATATTATTTAAACTTAATAAATTTCAACTAATACCTTTACTATTAATATTTTATATTTTGATTAATTTATATTAATTTGATTATTTTTAGTAATTAATTTAAATAACTTAATTATGTTTGTTAAACGTTGAATATAAAAATATTCATTTATTTTAATTTTAATTGATTAAGTAATTTATCTGTATACGAATATATTAAATAATGCTAAATTTAATTGATGATTTCATTAATTAACTAAATTTAATTGATGACTCCATTAATTAGTTTCTTACATTTAATTGAATAATTATTTAATCTTGATTTTTATGTACAAAATTAGTAAATGATATTTAATTTTCAAATATTAATTATCATGCATATCCAAACACATTTAAAACTTAGACATTCAAATTTTCAATATTTAATATATGTTCCTATGAAACAATATATGTGATACAAACGGGTCTTACAAGTAAATATCACCTTCAATTTTTCTACTCCAAGCTTTTCTTCATTTTCAACTCTTTTTTCTATTGTAATTTTGTAAAAAGAGAGAGAGAATTATCACATAATTAAGAATAGAAAATATTTTGATTTAAATTAAATACATTTTTTAACCAATTGAGCATGTTTTTTTTTTTAATAATAATATTTTGGTCTAGATTAAAATTCAGAGTTAGCTAGGAAGTTAGTCAAGTCATCCCAGTCAAAATAATTTTTTTTCTTTTTTACTAAAATGATTATCACGAAATATTCTGGTTTATATATTATTTTATACAGGTTTAACTTATAATATATTTTAAACTTAATTAGTAATAGTTAATATAAAAAAACTGTTTTTTTCTCTCACAAACTTTCAAAATTTCTATAAATATTTTTTCATAACTTATTTGAAAAATAAAATTCCCTTATTTAATAAAATATCTTTTTAAGCTCTACGCAGCACATGCAAATCACGTGATATTAAACTAGCAACCACTAGCAACAACTAAAATAATATGAATGCATTTTAATTTAGCAACTAAAATGTACATTTTTAGGGACTAAAATTAATTGTTTTCAAAAGTTTAAAGATCCAAAAATGTCTATAATTTGATGGTAGGTTTCAATATGTCAATTAAAAGTTTGATTTTACATTTAACCTTTGTAATTATTTCAAAACAACTACTTCACTGGTTGGATATAGGAGGTAACATGTGGTGCATTAGTTGGTAGTGTCTGCGTTTTATTTTTTTAGGGCATATAATCAAATTTATTTTTTTTATGGTTCCACGTACTTTTAGATTTGTAACAATTTAATCTTTAAACTTTAATCAATATCAATTTGATCCTTATACTTTATAATTTATAATGATTTAGTTCCAATAAAAAAAATACTATTAAGATTAAATAAAACTTTTTACACATGTATATTGACAAAATTGATAATGAGTTGAGTTTATTTATAAATTACAAAGATCAAGTTATTACGTAATCAAAACTAACAACTCAATTTTATGGGATTTTTTACGATAAGGATTAAATTGTTACAATTTTTTTTAAAAGTATAAAGACTAAATTGATACTTGTTTAATTATACAAACTTGGAAGTACATTGATTAACTCGTTGTACATCAAAGTTTATTAATTAAAGTGTTACTTTTACGAAGGTTTAAGTACTAAAAGTGATTGTTAGAACTACAATTATAGGTTATGTTTTTTTCTTTTTTTTTTGGGTGCCACAAAGGTATTAAGGGATCGCATTTCATTTTCCAGTTCATCACTAAGATATCGTTATAATCTCTTTGTCTAGCTCATCTTGTTTTGGTTCTTAAACTTTCTATACATAATGATTTAGTCTCTATATTTTTTATTTTTGTAATAATGTCATCCTTGAACTTGAGCATACAACAATTTTCCTATACTTCAAAATATGTAACAATTTAGCCTATATCATGAAAAATCTCATAAAAGTTCATTTTTAAATTTGATCATGATAGGAGTTAATATTTGTCATTTATAAATAAATTTGATCCATAATTTGTTTGTCGATCTATACGTGTAAGTAATTTATTAAATCCAAATTTTTTCGTGTCAGGAATCAAATTGTTATAAATTGTAAAATACAGTGACTAAATTGATATTTATTAAAGTCCAATGACTAAATTGTTACAAATTTTGATGCACGTGAACTAAGGTCTATTTAGTTAAATTTTCAAGTGTTTATTTTTTAAGAAAAATTATTTTGGAAAAAAATTGTAGCGTTTGACAACCACTCAAAACAACCTTTGGAAAAAAAATAAGTTCATGAAATAAGTTGGTTTGAGATAAATACGAAATCAACTAAAAATATTGATTCATGTGCCAAAGTAAGCTTAGGTGGTGGTATTGGTTGGTACAGTTTTCGCCCCAAGAGATTGGAGGTTTAATCCCCCACTTTGCTAATTTTATTAATTTTTTTTTTTTCACCTTTTAATGCTTAATCCCTCCACAATGCATGATTGCCACTGGCTACAAACTCCCCCGTCCTTCCGGCTACCTTCAACAACCTAGTGGCTAATGAAACTTTCAACAACCACCAACCATGACCATCTCCATGACTACCCCCACAACAAAGCGACTGCGATAGATGACCATTTTCAACAACCAACTCTAGCAACGACCACCTCCAATTATTTATACATGAAAACATTTTTGAGAAAGTGTTGCTGAACGCCGAGTGTTTTTATTTTAAACAGTTTCTACAAAATGTGTTGAAATGAAAAATAAACATTTTGAAAAACATTGTTTTTAAGGCCATTCAAACATGTCTTAAGGGTCCATTTGTTTTTTGGGATGTAGATAACTGAAATCTTAGATGCTCAAAATTATAGATACGTGTGATTATAGATGTCTAATGTTTTTAGATTACTACGTTTATTTTGTAGGAATATTTTTGCAGGTATGTAAGAATATTTTGATAACGGTGTTTATTTCATAGGAATTCTACTAAAAAAATGTCTTAAATTTATATAATGTTTTAAAAAAGCCCTTGTCACACCCCTCCCCGAACTACCCTCATGTAGCCCGAGACGGAGTGGGAGGACAGCAGTCATCGACCTTATTATCGACTTCCACTGTCGAACTTCCCTTATGCCTTTTTAACCACTCTTCCTAGGACGACGATACCATTAACTCTTGACAAACCTTGACTTCGATCAGCGACGGGAACTATCATGCTACCTGAAAAATGGAAAACATATGAAAGAGTGAGCTAAAAGCTCAATGAGTGACAGATTTTGTAAAAATATCTTTAGTTCAAAAGCAGGCATGTTATCATCTTTACATTACAAAATCCTTAATTCAAATCATAATTTCTATAAAATCATACTTTCAACTTTTTAATTAAATCACATAAATACATTCCAAAGTAGTTGTACATTAAATCAGTTTGTTCTTAACAATTTCCCTTAGTTGAGGCGGAGCAAGACTCAACGCTCTCAACGTCAAAAACATCCTTAGTTAGGGTGGAGCAAAACTTAACACACCCAACGTCGAAATCATTCCTGGCTCGATGCGGAGCAAAACTCGACGCCCCAGTAATATCAACCTCTATGTGCACATAGGAATATGGCGGGTCGCCCATGTACCTTCTCATGTCCCTCAATACTGGGTCCTGGGGAAACTCACATGCCTTCTCATGTCCTTCAACATTGAGTCTCCTCTAAAACATTTTAGAAACCAACATTTCACATAATTAGTTCATATGACACCTTTAATGAAAAATAAGATATTTCTCGGTAAACTACATTTCACAACATGCTTTTCAACAACTTATAGAAAACAGATAAAGCATGCCTTGTGAACTAAATATATTAAAACATCATGCTTTTCAAATAAACACTTTTCTTTAAATCATAGCTCAGAATAACATTTCCAATAAAACATTTTATAAAGAAAGAAAAGTGTCACTCACAAAACACTTTAAGGATAGTTTCTCCTCTTTCTCGAGCTTCTTGGATGCGGCGTTCTAACCCTAGAACGCAAGGCCTTATATTCCTCTAGCAGCTCGGTTGGTCACAACCCTGCCCTTGAATGCAAGGTTGATAGCTAACACGAGGTGCTTCCCAACTCTTCCTTACTTCTCTCTTTGGATGCATCGACCGTGCAAGGTCCAACTTAGACGCATCGTTCACCTTGAACGCATCATTCGTCTTAAACGCAAGACTGACCCTTTTAGACGTAAGACAACTTCTTTAACACGAGATATAGCTAAGATGTCAAAATATCTTCTCTCTTGGTTGCAGACTTCTACTACGGATGCAAAGATTCCTCCTTTCTGCCTTCTCTCTCTCCTTTCTCTCAAGAATTCTTATTTCGGCATCATCAGTCACTCTTTTTCTCTCAAGGTCCTATTTATAGCTTTGGAGTAAAGGGCTTGTCATACTACTTCTCCTTCCTTTTTGCCATTTGCTTGCCACATGTCAAGCTGCATGCTTAACCAATCATGCATTTATCCAAGCGTCACCTTGCATGAAATACTTAACATACTTCCTAACACCTCCCGCTTATAAGGTGTCAAGTTTTTATGAAGCCACATAGCCCTTATAAGCTTATCTTATATGTCTAACATATTCCAACATACAAACTATTCATTTAATCATACTGCTCTTGTGCATTCACTGAATTTCCATTAAGGTTTTAGCTTCATTACTTACTTTCTTTACTCTTTGCCATAATACCTTTGAACCCGTTTCTCCATCGCTTACTACTAGGCGTTAATGTCCCAAACGCTCATTACAACCTTACCGCATCGCACCATGCGTCCAACTTTCTTCCCTTTAAGCTCTTGGTTATATCCTATACGTTTACCCGAAATCAAAGTTATGTTTCCATTTACCATGAGCTCCTCAACGCATAGCCTTAACGACCCTTGGTTACCTTAACACTGAATATTCTTGTCTTTGAGCATAGACTTCTTATCAATACCAAAATCCTTACTAGCTCATATTAAACCGTCAACGCATGCTGCTCACGCCCTAAGATTCTTTAGCTTCTTTTTTCTTTCTAGCTTAACACCCTCCAAAACAAATCCATAACTTATTAATTTCCAAAACTAAGTGTGAGCCATGCGTTTCCTCTTTTCCTAATTCTCATCTTTCTTTTCAAAATTCAATATCAAATTCCCTCCAAATTGAAGTACCACACTTTACCATCTATGCATTAACTGGACTATGCTAAAAAATACATCTAAATTTTTAACTAATTCCCAAACTATGCCTTCAGTTCATTCTCATTCTTAGTGGAATATCCATTCTTTTCTTAATATTATGCGTTCAACTAGCATTACTTCTTTTCTTATTTTTTTTTCTTACTAACCATCTTAAGAATTCTGAGTTAGGGTCTTACAGCCCTTACAACTATTTATTAATTTATAATTAATTTGATATATTTTGAACCTACATAACATATTTGATATATTTTGAACCTACATAACATATTTGTTTTTATCAATTTGAATTTCTTCTTAAATTAATGCAATATATATTGTTTTTATATGTTATTTTTTCTCAACAATACAATATATCATAATTTAAGATTTTTTAAAAAATAAATATTAAATTTTAATTTAAATTATATGGCTAACAATTGATAAAAATTAAGATATAACAAAAAAAAAAAAAAAATATATATGATTATTTATTTTAATTATATAATATAAATGAAGATTAATATATACACGTAAAATTAAAAAAAGAACGAGAAAAATGTAAAATGGCCCTCACAAATCTGGAAAATCCAAGTTTTAGGAGAATATCTAAAACTCTTAAGATGCCTTCCGTAGGAGTATCCTAAAATGTTCGAAAATCTCTCGATATTATAACAGATTACAATACTATAAAACAAACACGATAATATAAATGTTCATTTTATGAAAATTTAGGATGCCCACAAAATACACAACCAATCTTGATTAGATCATAGCCTAAATTGTTATTTCACCACCGAAGTTTTGGGCAACCGTGATTGTTATCCTAAAAGCCAAAACCCTAGTTTTGTTCGTTCACTTAACGCCTGACGACCCACTGGAATCATCTTCTTCGTTCCTACTCTCCATCTCATTTTATTTTCTCCGACGACTTACCGGCACTCCGGCGTGCCACCGCCGGTCGCATTCGCTCCAGTCAGCTTTGCTTCTTCCGTCACTTTACGCCTGACGCCCCACTGGAATCATCTTCTTTGTATCTCTGTGCTTCGTAGTTGGTAACTTTCTCTTGCTTTTTGGTATTTATTTTCTACTGAAAAACAAATAGAAATGTGTAATAGCGACCTTCTCGTTTCTTGTCCATTCCGATTACAGTCTTGCACCGATCATGGCACTTCATTCACTTCGTCTCCGACGCACTTTGTCCGCTCTTTCCGCCTTCAACCGCTATACGGCAGTATCTGGTCAAACCAGCCACTCTATTTTTTGTCCTTCTGCTCCGTCACTATCGAAGTCTCCCGCTATGGTCTCACAACATTGGCCACTGAGATCGTCGTCAATGGCTTTTTCTTCCCGGTCATCATTTGGGAGCAATAACGAAGATGACAAGATAGGGCCCGATACAATTCTATTCGAGGGCTGCGATTACAACCACTGGCTCATCACCATGGAATTTCCTAAGGACCCAAAACCCACTCCTGAGGAGATGGTTCGGACCTACGAAGAAACCTGTGCTAAAGGCCTAAATATTAGGTTTGATTTCTTTTCAACTTCTGAAAAAACTTTTGAGTTTTAGAACTTACTTTCTGCCTCTGTTGCCTCCATACTCGCTAGCACATGGGCGCAACTTCGTTAGTATTGTCTATTCAATTACTCGTGTTCGTTTTTGTATTTTTTCCTTGGGAAACCATTTGAATGTTGATTATTCTGATTTGCATTTTCTTTTCTTATTTCTTTATTCTGACTCTAGGTGTGGCTATGCATACTTTGGGTTTTGATTTCGAATCCTTCACATGTTGATAGGAGATTTATATGGCATTCCCAATATTGTTTTGGGATGACTAATTTTTTTCCTTCATAGTTTTCTGTTACAACTCAAATGCTGCAGATATTAAACGACTCCAACCTATTTTAAAGTGAATATTAATGAGTAAACCTGGGTTATATATCGTCACTCAATTCCAATTTCTTCTATTCTGGTCTCCTAAGTAATACTGTCCACTTTATCTGTAAGATGTTTCTTTCATCATCCTAACCCCCCCTCCCCCAAAAAAAAAAAAAGAAAAAAGAAAAAAGAAAAAAAGAAAAAAAAAGATATATATATATATATATATATATAATTTGGATTGGTGGGTTGACCAAATACTTTCTGAAGTTCACGAGAACTTGATATATTATTCATAAGAGAGGTGGAGGTTCCATTTCTCCTCCCATGCATTTTTGTTTTTGTTGGAGTATGGGGGTTTAGTTGATGGGATTATTAATTTTCCCACTGCGGATTGGGGACTGGATCAGTATTGACAATGTTAGGCTATTGTAGTTCATATATTTGTAAGGTTACGAAAGTTTTAATGATACGTCAGGATATTTATTTTCTGATTTTAGATATTGTATGGCCATGTAGCGGTTCTATAATAAGATTATCATGCATTAAATTGGCCTTTAACACCCATAGGTCTCAAGTTGGTGTATTTTCTGTCTAACTAACCCTGGCATGCTTCAACAGAATATTGCTTTTGTTGCTGTCCCACGACCCTTTTACCATATTTATTCTTTACTATGTTCACACCATTATCTACCTTTTTCCTTGCATTTAAATTGATTGAAGCTGCGGTGGCTCTAGTTTCTTGAGAAATATTAATTTGGAAATAGTGCTTTTGTTTAACATTTTCCCTCAAACCATGGACAGTGTGGAAGAAGCAAAACAGAAAATTTATGCTTGTAGTACGACTACGTATCAGGGGTTTCAAGCTGTGATGACAGAAGAAGAATCAGAGAAATTTCGCGGTAGTTGTTAATGAAATCTAATTCCACCTTTCAGATGCCATGTTCAATGCTGATTTTCCATATTTCTTTTACTAGGTCTACCTGGTGTCGTGTTTATATTGCCTGATTCTTACATTGATCCTGTAAACAAGGAGTATGGAGGTATGCACCTGTCCGAATTGACAAGGATTTAATTTGCTTTTATAGTTAACCAAGTGATATATCTTCCGGATGAAATTTCGCTTTGATACTAAATGTGCCATGACCTTCGAATTTACAACTTTATTTTGTAATGATCAGGAGACAAATATATCAATGGAACAATTATACCAAGACCTCCACCCGTACAATATGGAAAGCCGGGAGGAAGATATCGTGTTCAGAACAGAAATCCTGATCAACCAAGATATGAGAGGGGACAGAGATCAGCGCCGAATTGGCAAGGTAATCCATCCTTCAATCAACAGGGTTCTATGCAAGGAGATGGACGCCATTTTGGAGCTTCACAGAACTATTCGCCACAAGGTCCACCGCGAAATTATGGTCCCCCAGGGCCTGGAGAAAGGAGAGATCCTTCACCTATGAACAGCTATGCACCTGAAGGAAGAGATCCCTATCAGGGAGGAAGAGGTCCAATGCCTTCTCATCAAGGAAACTTCAACCAAAGGGGGCAGGGAAGTTATAACCATGATGTGCAAGGAAATTATCAGCCCCAAGGACAACAGAGAGATTATGTGCCTCCACCAGGCCAGGGTAATTCTGGTACTGGTTTCAATCCTGCGCAGGGTGGACCTTATGGGCAAGGCGGGTATCCTGGTCATGGAACAGGAACACCTTATGGTCAAGGACAGAGCCATGGATCTTATCCAAGCTCTACCGAAGGTCAAAGATTTTCAGAAGGTGACCAAAGAAACATGCAAGGAGAACAACGAAACTACACTTCTGGTGGACAGACATGGAATGACCAAGTAAGGCATTTTAACTTTGTAAATACTAAGGGCTTGTTTGGGTTGCTGGGTTGGTTATTATACTTAGTAGGTTATAATAGTCCGGGTTACAAATAAGGAGAGAAAATGATTACAAGTAAACATAGTGGACATTGGACAATGAAGGTTTTCAAATAGTTTTACTGTAGCTATGTTATAATAAATGGAACTTCAATTATTATAATTGGAGGCCCAAACATAGCCCACCCCATCCAAGGCAAGTTAGGGGCCCAAATGCCCCCCTAAATAGTTTGGTTGATTAATTTTTCTTATAATATTAAAATTGATTCTTAGTCAATAGTTGGGTCTCTCTGGAAAACCTTTATTAAATGAATTTGATGGTAAACCATCATGAGTTGGCTTAGTGTTAAAAAAGGAGACATGGTTTCAATAAATGGCTAAGAGGTCATGAGTTTAATCCATGGTGGCCACCTTTTTAGGAATTAATATCCTACGAGTTCCTTTGATACCCAAATGTTGTAGGGTTAGATGGTTGTCTCGTGAGACTAGTCGAGGTGCGTGTAAGCAAGTTAGGACACTCGAAAAAAAAAAAAAAAGAAAGGGTAGTTTCACACACGTAATGAGTGCATGAATATGTGCTTTATTGTTCATTTTAATAATGGAAACTTTTGATTTCTGCAGGGGAGATTCTGAGGCATTCGAATATTGAATGTGAAGAGATCTTTACAGAAGCTATTGAGCCATTCCATTTGTCTCTTGTTTCTTATAGGTAAACAATTAGGGTAAGCTTTTCGAGTTCCTCCTAGTGAGGATTATGCACGTTTTATGTTGGTTCATTTTCTTTGCCGTAGGAACTTGAACTGAATGTGAGATATATAATCGACGTGAGTCGCTTGCTTCTTCTCCCTCAAGGATGTCGTCTAGCAGAAACACTTTCTTTATTGTCATGGCAATTATAAATTTTGCTTTATTATTGGATACACTTGAGTTTTATAATGCTTAAACTAATTATAATTTCTAAATTATCTAAATATGTTAACGTGCTTATTCTGATGTGGAATAATATTGACAGAAATTGAATGAAAGTTTAGTAGTTTCGTTGTTCTTTTAAGTCAAGTTGTATTGTTCAACTAATTTTCCGAGTTTCAGCCTTCTACTTCATTAGAAAAAAAAAAAAGGGATTGCAAGGGTTTAGTTTTTAGGGCAAAAGCTTGGGATGTGGGCTTTTAAGTGAAACGTTTTGGTTAATTATAAACTTCCATGAAATTTTGTTTCTATGGTTTTAAAAGTTAGAATATAATCCTTACAATTTGTAAAAATCTCCTAAATGTTATGATTTGATAAAATTCTCATAATAGTCTCTACCACAAGAATTATTTTATCAAACCGTGGAGACTAGAATTGAATTCTAATCGTAAACTATAGTTTATGGAGACTAAATTTTAACTTTCTTCGAACTATAGAGACTAATTTACAATTTAATCAATGATTTTTACTAGAGTGGCATATTTACAATGCAATGGTTAAAATTATCAACTCTTTCTAATGTTTTTAATAAACTCCACTCGTTGGTGATCGACGCCAACAACAATCATCGTCAGTGATAGCATTGTCTCACTTTGATGAAAATCACTGCTAACAACATTCATTGGTGACCTATTTCGACAACTAATAACATTCATTGGTGACCTATTTCGACAACTAAACTTGTTAAGAATTAGTGCAACCTTAGTAATTAGATTAGTGAAATGGATGAACTAGAATTTAAAGGTCAGTGGGAGAAATTAGTCTGCTAGTCATATAGTTGATGCATCAATAGTTAGTTTTTATCAATCTATCAATACTTGCAATGTTTCTAATTCAATGAAAATAACATAATTACGAAGCACTTGATCTTCCATGTAATTTATTTTATTCTCTTGTTTTTACATTCGTTCTTTTCATTTTATTACTTTTCGTTATATACTTCCGATGATAAACTCTAGCAACCACCTCTGACAATCACTTTGGTGCCCATCTCCAATGAAGAACACCTCAAGTGACTAGAAATAAAAAACAAAAACAACTCAACCTTTTTAAATACAAAATTGAAATTATTAGTTCACAGTGTTTAATAATCTTCTTTCACTGTAATTTGAGTATTTGAAATAGTATTTAAATGAAAATATCGAGTATTTGAAATAGTATTTAAATGAAAATATCTTGGAATACTATTTATTATCAAGGAAATCCAAACATGTCCTAATTTAGTTTTTACTTTTTTTAATATTAAAAAACCATCAAATGTCATGTTAAACAAATCTTTCTATTTCCATTTGTAAAATTATGATATTTAACATACCAATACTCGTATATATATATAAAATAGTAATACGAAAAAAGAAGTCAGCCTAAATCAATACCTAAGACGTAAATATTAAACAAATCAAATACCTTGAGATACAAATTTCCTAAACTAAGATTAAAATAGGTAGTACCTCAAATACAAACAATTCAACTCACGATTTATAATAACTAATTATGTAACCCAAATAGCTGAGGATTCGTTTTTTCTTTAACTTTGGAATTATTTAATAAAACTAAGTTGAATTCTCTTCTCAAAAAATGACCGCATAGCGCAGTGGATTAGCGCGTCTGACTTCGGATCAGAAGGTCGTGGGTTCGACTCCCACTGTGGTTGATGATTTTTCTTATGATTTTTTTGAATATTTCATTTCGTCGTTTGTCGATTACTCGCGAGTGACGAGACGGCTTTCCCCTGGGCCCACTTCTCTTCTCTCCCGCTGAATTTCTCCCCGCTGTCTAAAACCCAACAAACAAATTCACAGTTTTTTTTTTTGGAATTCTAGGGTTTAGCTCTCTTCTTCCCCCTCCTCCACACACTGTAAGGTCTCTTTACTTCTTACTGGTCTGTTCTTACTCTCTTTCCCCCTTCTTCAAGTTTTTTCAGATCTGTTCTTCCTTCCCTTTCACTCTTTGGTTTTACTGATAGTTTCTGCAAATACTTACATTTATATATTTACAATTGTAAGATCGAACCATGAATTGGGAATCCCATATTCGCCATTTCCGGGTTTACTCACAGCTAGGTTATATTGTTATCGTTCATACTTAATTCAGTCTTTCCTTTCGTTTTCGATATCTTGCAGCTGGAGAGATCTTGTGTGAGCATTTCTCGTTTAAGGAAAAATGGCTTCGGTTGGACAGCCGCCCTCCCTTAAAAAGCGGGAGGCATCTGCAACGAGAGAGGAGGATCAGCTTATTATAACTCCTCTTGGGGCTGGTAATGAAGTGGGTCGTTCCTGTGTATATATGTCTTACAAAGGCAAAATTGTGTTGGTATGCTTTGAACTCATCATTATTTCCCGTTTAGTGTCTGGGTATGATTTAACATATGGAAATGTAATTGTGTAAGTGGTGATTTTTCTTTGCGCCCTTGTTTTCTTGGATGATAGTTTGATTGTGGAATTCACCCTGCTTATTCTGGCATGGCTGCTTTGCCATACTTTGATGAGATTGACCCCTCAACAATTGATGTCCTGCTCATTACCCAGTATGTATTTCTTTCCTTCTTCTTTCTGTTTAAATCACTTAGAAAATGCAGCTCTTAACTCGTGTCTCCTTGTTAAAATCAATGGCTCTTTTAGCATGGAAAATGCAAATATTCACGAGAATGGCAGTTTTCCACTGTATCTTTCTTTATCTGCTACTGACATGAGATTCTAATTATCTCAACTTTCTTTATTTTCTGTCACTTTTTTTTTTTTCTTTTTTTTCTCTTTTTTTTTTTTGTGTTCTTTTAACTTAGATAATTTTATGCCTTCTTATTTTGCAGCTTTCATTTGGATCATGCCGCATCACTCCCTTATTTCTTGGAGAAGGTACTTTCTAATTGAATTGCAATGGGATTCTTGTTTGAATGCAGAAACTAATTTAGAATTAATATGATAGACTACATTCAAAGGACGAGTCTTTATGACTTATGCCACTAAAGCGATCTACAAGTTGTTGCTGTCAGATTTCGTGAAAGTGAGCAAAGTTTCTGTTGAAGATATGTTGTATGATGAGCAGGACATAAATCGTTCCATGGACAAAATTGAGGTAAATGATTTCTCATAATGGATGTTTCTTAAGTTTTGTCTTGCTGTTTTCATCCATGGTGAAAATTATGGATACTTCTTTTTAAATAAGAAAACTTAGTGATTCTACCAACTTTGTACTTTCTAATGCAAATCTGCTTGGCGTTCTATTTGGTAACAGTTTGTCAAATGCACTTTCCTCCCACACTATCTATCATTTGTCTCTCTCTGCCCTTATCCCCTTCTGCTGTAGTTCTTGGTTAATTTTTTTTATTAGAATGTTTGAAATTCAGTTTTCATAATTTTCAGAACCAAATATAACAGAACTACTAGTGGTCTTTTGTTGTAATTATTGAAATTAGCTGTTTTATAAAGTATAATTTGATTTAAATGTTATTCTTCTAAAATTAACATGTATAAGAAAAAGAAACGAATTGAAGCAGAACAATAGAAATACCCTTCCATGCAGTTGAAGTTAAAAACAATTAAACTGCAAAATAGTTCTTAACACATTCTTTTGGGGAAAAAAAACCCATTGTAGTCTCAAGCTTGCTAAATGATTCCGGAGAAGCTTCTTATTGAAGGATAAAATAAAATAAAAATGATATCTGTATGATAATTATGTAAATCCTCGAGATAATAATGATAGTGAACCATCTATGCTGGAATGCAGAATCATTATATTGGTTATATTGTTGTCAACTTGCGTAAGTTTCATCTCCTTGCTTCCTGATTTCGAATGTTGAAAACGGACATCAAGTATTCTCTTATTTAATAATAGTGCACAGTAATTGCAGGTCATTGATTTCCATCAAACAGTAGAAGTAAATGGTATCCGGTTTTGGTGTTACACTGCTGGTCATGTGCTTGGTGCTGCCATGTTTATGGTGGATATCGCTGGTGTTCGAGTCCTCTACACTGGAGACTATTCACGTGAAGAAGATCGGCATCTTCGAGCTGCCGAGATGCCTCAGTTTTCTCCTGATGTTTGCATAATTGAATCTACATATGGTGTCCAGCTCCATCAACCTCGACATATTAGAGAGAAGCGCTTCACTGATGTTGTCCATTCAACCATTTCACAAGGTGGTCGTGTGCTGATTCCAGCTTTTGCCCTTGGACGTGCCCAGGAACTCCTCCTTATTCTTGATGAGTATTGGGCGAACCATCCTGAGCTCCATAATATTCCCATATATTATGCTTCTCCTCTAGCAAAAAGATGCTTGACTGTATATGAGACATACACGCTCTCCATGAATGATAGGATCCAAAATGCCAAATCAAACCCCTTTAGATTCAAGTACATATCCCCACTAAAGAGCATTGAAGTTTTTAAGGATGTTGGCCCATCAGTGGTGATGGCCAGTCCTGGTGGACTTCAGAGCGGTTTGTCGCGACAACTCTTTGACATGTGGTGTTCTGATAAGAAGAATTCATGTGTGCTTCCTGGTTATGTTGTTGAAGGGACACTGGCTAAGACTATAATCAATGAACCAAAGGAAGTCACCCTCATGAGTGGACTCATGGCTCCTCTCAACATGCAGGTTCATTACATTTCATTCTCTGCCCATGCTGACTTTGCGCAGACCAGCGCATTCCTGGAAGAGCTCATGCCGCCCAACATAATTCTCGTCCATGGAGAAGCCAATGAGATGGGGAGGCTCAAACAGAAGCTTACGTCTCAGTTTGCTGATCGGAATACAAAGATTCTTACTCCAAAGAATTGTCAGTCTGTTGAAATGTATTTCAACTCTCAGAAGATGGCAAAAACTATTGGAAAACTGGCTGAGAAGACCCCAGAAGTCGGCGAAACTGTCAGTGGTTTACTAGTGAAGAAAGGATTTGCATATCAAATAATGGCACCAGAGGATCTACACATCTTCTCTCAGCTATCAACTGCAAACATCAACCAACGCATTACAATTCCATACTCCAACGCCTTTAATGTGATTGTACGTAGGCTGAAACAGGTATACGAGAGTGTAGAATCTTCAACAGACGAAGAATCTGGGGTTCCGATGATTCGTGTGCACGATCGAGTGACGGTGAAGCATGAATCAGAGAGACATGTCTCACTTCACTGGATGTCCGATCCATTAAGCGACATGGTTTCGGATTCCGTTGTAGCTCTCATTCTGAACATCAACCGCGAGGTTCCGAAAGTCATCGTGGAGTCGGAGGCTGTAAAAACAGAAGAGGAGAACGAGAAGAAAGCAGAGAAGGTAATTCATGCGCTCCTTGTTTCGCTCTTTGGCGATGTGAAGCTAGCAGAAAATGGGAAGCTGGTGATTAACGTTGATGGAAGTATAGCAGAGCTTGATAAACAAAATGGTGAAGTAGAAAGTGAAAATGAAGCTCTGAAAGAAAGAGTTAAGACAGCATTCCAGCGAATTCAATGTGCTGTGAAACCAATTCCTCTTTCTACATCTTAGCTTTAGCTTTTCTTTTCTTCTTCTATATTTGGCATGTACAACTTAGAACTGATTTTGTATTCTTTTTCGCTAACTAGTTTCAAAAAATAGGGACATAAAAACTGTATTTTACAAGTTTTTTTTTTTTAGTTAATCATTTTTGAATCATTATTGTATTGTTCTTTTTTTTTTTTTTTTTGTTTGGCCACTTCGATTTTGGTCATTGTCTAAAGAAAGAGAGAGAAAAAGAGAGGTCTAAAAGTCATATGGCCATATCATATTTGAATGGTGTTGAGCAAATGACAGCAAAGACAGTAACTGAGAAACTGGAATTAATAAATTTAAAGTTGGTTAAATGTTAGGGTTTGCCTTCATTTCTAATCAAACCCATCCTCGCTCCACGCACCTACCTAATTCCATTAGCTGAGATTTCAGAGAGAATGTAAAACTATGCTCTAAGGGATTAACTTTGCGTCAACTCTTTTCCCTTTTTCCATTGAATTTCCCTTAGAAGATCTCGGTCTACGAATTAGCATTGTTGGTACGAACTCTCTCTCTCTCTCTCTCTCTCTCTCTCTCTCTTCTTGATTTTTTTTTTTTGAATTTTCAGGAGTTCTTGAATCATTTTGCCATTTCTGATTGTAATTTGTAAGAAAATTCTTCGTTTTTGCACAATCATTTATGGGCCGACTCGGGAATGGGCTACATTTTGCTTCGTTTTCATCATTTCTCTCTCCGGTATTCTAGTCTTTCTCTCTTTGTCTGATTGCAGATGCAATGCGGGAGGAGAAATTCTAGCGTTGGTATTTTCCTTTCTTGTGTTCTTAATTTCTTTAACCTGTGAATTCACACAGTTTTCTTCTGTTTTCTGACTGCATGTTTGTATCGGAGGACCTCATCTCTCTCCTCTTCTCGGATTTAATTTTTCGAAAATAGCTTGCAGAGTCGTGTCGGAGAATTCTTTGTAATTGTCGATCATCAGTTTACATCACTAGAAATCTGCATCTATGGAACATATATTGTTAGATCGGGATAGAGATCTGCCAAACACTGCGAAATTTTCTCATTAATTTTCGTGTTCGTTTTCGGAGGAAGATGCGGCATCTATCTCCTTCCACGCTGCTTTTTCCTGCGAAGCTTTCTTTTAACTTTTCTTTTTCTCCTTGCTTTCGTACAAGAGTGATGCCTGCTGTTCCTGCATGTGACATCCAGGATTTTAAATTACTCCCTGCTTTTTATCTTTATAATTGTCAATTCTGAGTATGTTGTTGACTTCTTTGATTTTGATAGACATTGATGCTTTATTTTCTCAAAACTATATAGGATTCTGTACGCTTAGCTATTTTTGAAAACAATGCACATGCTGCCGGGATTTCACAATAACCCTCCTTCAAGTAACCTGTCTAGCTATTAACAGTACCCACATCAGTTTATTTTGTTCAAACAGTAGTTGGTGCTGCAAGAATTTTACACCTGATACTGTTTTGGATTGAGGAAAGATGTATTATTTTCATCAAAGGCTTTGGTTTTTGTGGTGATTTCTTCAGTTTTTAATCCCAACTCTGGCTGATTTGATTAAGATGTGTGCAACAGTTAAATTTAACTTTAAGTGTTGAGGTTTTGCTTCTTCCTTCACTTTGTCTGTTTGTATGTTTTTTGGCAGAAACTTGGGCAGTCAATGCCATGGAGAATTCCAAGGAGTTGTCAAACATGAGAAATATGATTTACTCTGGAAAGCATGCTCTACTTCCTCCTAAGAGTCCACTTCCTAGTGGTTCCTCCTCATATGCTGATTATTTCCCTAATCCCATTATTGGGTCAAGAGCAGTGCAGAATCCCAGAGAGGGAAATATGCACCATCATAGAACATCATCTGAAAGTCTTGTGATGGAGGAACAACCTTCTTGGCTTGATGATCTCCTCAATGAACCCGAAACACCTGTTCAAAGAGGTGGTCATCGACGTTCATCAAGTGATTCCTTTGCTTACTTAGATGCAGGAAATGTTTCAAATGAAAATTATACACAAGATGACTCCCAATGTAAAAATATGTATTTACCTTCCTGGGCATCTCAAGATTTTGATTCCCATCAAGCTTCATTTCATATGAAAGCAAGCTGGATCAAACAGAAAAACAGGACACGGGAATTGCCTCCAACTACATTGACAACTAACCCAGGTGCCCGCTCTTCTGCGAAAAGTAGCATTCTTCTTGAAAGCTCAAGGTCATTGAGTACTACACCACAGGAAGCAAATGGGTTTTCCTCAACTACTGAAAAGCAGGATTCAGCAGAAACTGGTCTGCCTGATAGGAAGCCATCTGAAAGAATGGATAGTTCTCATGTTAAGCCAGGTCTGGCTGATACAGATAATAAAAGAGCTAAACAGTAAGTTTTGCATTGCTTATTATCTACATTATTTATACGCAAAAACGTCCTCTCCCTGCACAGTCTTGAATTCTGTTTTGCAATCGTGTCTCCCAGTTTGTTTCCAATCTATTTGTTTGTGTTGTACCATCTTTAGCGAGCTTGTTGCTCTAGTTTTCCTTGAGGTTTACAGTTTGCTTTTACACTGGAATAACTTCAATGCTTTTCTTTGCTAAGGAAATGTATACCGAAGAAGCCAGGATAGAATTGGAGGGGTTTTCCCCCCAGAAAAGCATTGGTCTGCAAATTTAAAATTTTTCTTGTGGATACTTGACCCTTGAGAATGCTTGTTATTTTGTCCGACCTAGTGATGAACCCCTCTCCTTTCTCACTCGGGCTGTGTGCTCATTCAGTAATTGGGAGAGAATTTTCAATATAAAACTTGCTGATATTGGATGGATGTGTGTATGTAACTAAAGAAAAACTAAGTATAACTTCCAGCATTAGAGAGAGAGAGTTGCAGGTTTTCGTTATGTTATGAAGAGATATCTATGTATACGATTTAACCCGACTTGTTATGAATACAGGCAATTTGCTCAACGTTCACGTGTACGGAAACTTCAGTACATTGCAGAGCTGGAAAGGAACGTACAAGCGTTACAAGCAAATGGTTCTGAAGTTTCTGCCGAACTTGAATTTCTCAGTCAGCAAAACTTAATTCTTGGCATGGAGAATAAAGCACTCAAGCAACGGTTAGAAAGTTTATCACAGGAGCAGCTTATAAAATACCGTGAGCTTCCATACTCTCAAACTTGAGTTTTGACAGTCCATTCTAATGGTTTCATATTTTCAAAAACGTTGAATCACCTTTGGATGAAAATTCCTTTCTCCTTTAGTCAAAGTTTCAAACTGAATTTAGAAAGAGAAATGTAATAATTCCTATATGTGAAATTATATTCAGTGGAACATGAAGTACTGGAGAGGGAGATTGGAAGACTAAGAATGTTGTACCAACAGCAGCAACAGCCACAGCCACCACCTTCCAGCCTTAAACGCACCAAAAGCCGAGACCTTGAGACACAATTTGCTAAGCTCTCTTTGAGACAGAAGGATGCACGTTCAGGTTCCGAGTCTGTGGCCGGTCCAGTCCAAATCTAGATTAGTAAATTGAGTTACGAAGCAAAGCCATCTAAGGAAATGCGGTTTGTCGATTGCTTGTGCAGGATATAACCAAGGCTCATCAAATCAGAAGTAAGTCTGTTGTACTCAGCATCTGTTTGTTGATCTTGGTAGATGTGGAATGAAAATGTTCCAATGCGCCTGGCTTGTCGTTGCTGGAAAATGTCCTCTTTCGGGCCGGTGACTTGCCGGAGGTGATATCTAATTTTCTACACATGGTCTTATATGGTTTATTATCAAGATGTATCGAAAAGTTCTATAGTAGAGGTGTTTTTAAGTCCCCTATTACTCTTGGGGGGGCATTCTTTTTTACTTCATCATATGCAAATACGGATGGTACTAAAAATTACTATTGAACAATTTCAATGATCATACATGATAATATTATACAAGTTCAAAGCTTCATTATAGCCATTAAATGGAGATGTAATGGGACTAATCTCTACCGTATATATATATATTTTTTAATATTGTTTCTTTAAACTTATTTTAATTATATAATAGATTTGAAACTTATTAGGCAGGTTGTCTTCCAGATCCTTGCATTTTCATTGAACTTTCTACAAATTCTCGCATTTTAAATGCGTAGTATAAAACATAAGAAATCGTTTTGAAGCATCTCATATTAATCAATGTAAAAATAATTTTCATTTGCTTTTTTAAAAAATGGAAGAATCAGTGTTTGAATCAGTGTTCTATGCCATTTAAAGAAATAGATGGATATTTCAAGGGAACTACAATAAATGAAATCAATTGTGTTTTGTACTTTATAGTATATAATTAATTAACAAATGTATTTTGTAAAATGTTATTAGCTTTATAATATGTGATACTTTATAGTATATAATTAATTAACAATGTATTTTGTAAAATGTTATTAGCTTTATAATATGTGGTAATGTGAGGTTAGCACAAACCCAACTTTGCAATCTAACCCTTCACATTAATGACAACAAAATTCACCACCCTTCACATTAAACATTAATGACGACAAAATTCTAATTTTGATTACAAATTGGCCCCATTAATCCCAAGGAACAGATTTAATGCATCCTCCAATCAATTTAATCATGCTATAAAATAAATCATCACTCAAAGTGATTAACCACGTATTAATTAAGGGCATATTTGGGAGTGCTGCTAAAGTAGTTAAAATAATATTTGTTATTTTCAAAATCACTTCTAAAATACTTTTAATCATTCAAAATCAATTTTAATGGTTCGAAAAATTCATTTAAAAAGATAAAATTAAACATTGAATTTATGTTGAGTAATTAAGGGTTTGTTTCGAAGTTAACTCTATAAAAATGATTTTGACAATTTCAAAATTACTTCTAAAGCATTAAAATAAAATTAGGAGGCTCCACCATAAATCACGCCTCCAACCGATTCAATGTGTCCTCATATTTACATTTTCAAAATGCAAGATGATCTAAAGTAATGAAATGCAATGCTTACAAAAAAAAAAAAAAAAAAAGTTTCATTGTTTTCTTAAACAATATTAAAACAATCAATCTACCACATATAGAGTAAATTAAATTAATATTAGTTTATTAGATTGTTTCCATATAGAATCAAAAGTTGTCAGTCAGTCATTTACCCTAAAAAATAGAGCCAAAGTTCAACAATTTGATTCTGATGATCCATTATATAGGTGTCAATTATCCTGTCATTTTGAATGGTTACCAATATAGCTGGATCGTGCAGCATCAACATGAAAAGAGAAAGCAATGGTTGCCGGCCCTTATATAACTCCAAGCTATCCCCTAAAGGTAAATACTATTTGGGATCATAGAACAAAAATGTGGTACATATAATACATCCTCATATTTATCACAATCTATGAGTTATGCCAAGAGACAACACAAAAGTTCACCAAAAGATTTCATTAGAGAATTGGAATCATTGGTTAAAGAGCCTTCAGATCCAAATCCCTATCAGCACCCCCTGAAAAAGGAATACAAGTAGTCTTTTTCATGAGAAAAAGGAGGAAACAGTGACTAAGAAAGAAGATAACTATTTAATTTTTAGTTTTTGAAAAAGTTAAATTATGAATTTGGTCCTATAGTTTGAAAACAAAGTTAGAATTCAATTTTTATGGTTTGAAAATGGTTAAAATTCAGTCCTTTTAAAGCCTATTTATGACGGTTTTATCAAGCCATAGGCTGAATTCTAATTTTAAATCTTAGGAACTAAATTCTAATTTTTTCCAAACCGTAGGAACTAAATTTACCATTTAACCTTTTTAAAATTAAGCTTGTAAAAAATAGTTGAGAATTTCATTACCATAGAAACAACCATAGTTAAAAAAAATTAAGAGAAAACAAACATAAATTTTAAAAATAATTAAGGACGAGCATGCTCATGCCCGGGCTTTGAGTTGGGGTTATATAAGGGATGACAACGATAAAGATGGCCATCACAATATTGCTACAATAGATATGGTCATCCCTAACTCAATATGTTATAAAAAAGTGGTATTGGGATGTGATGCACGCAGAAGTTAGAATTCATACATTCGTGGGGGCGGGTCATCAATCAAAAAAGCACTCTAAAAGGGTCACCCGTACAAAACTCTTAACTATGGTTGGTTAAAAGCAACTACAAATTCAGAGCTTAGATATCTAAAGTTTGTTTTTGAAAATTAAGTCTATTTTCTCTCAATTTCTTACAATGGTTTTCATCTTTCTCAAGTAAAAGAATTCAAATTCTTAACTAAATTAAATTTTTTTTCTTTTAAAAAAACTACTTTTTTAAGTTTTCAAAACACTTAGTTTTTGAAGACATTAGTAGTAAGTAAATAACAAAATAAGAAATTTCGAGGTAGAAGGAGTATTTATAAACTTAATTTAAAAAAATTAAAAATTAAAAACCAAATTATTAGCTAACAGGACCTAAAGTTTTAGCTAACAGGACCTAAAGTTTTCACAACGAAAATTGTCCCAAGAGCCTACCTCAACTGGTCAACAAAAGAACGAACTAGACCTGTTTACTCATGCATGCCGCCGTCTTTTGGGACCATCATCTTCAGAGTATAGCTCCCAATTGTTATGATCAAGAGGACTCAAGTCATCGAGTTCCGCAATGGCAAGCAAATACTGAGTGAGCTTCATAAGCTCCTGGTCACTATCACGATTAGCATGAGCTTTCCTGAATGGCTTGATCACCAGGCCATTTTGTGGATTCATTACAAAATTTCTCCGAAGATCATCAAACATTATAGTATTTCTCGAATTATAGAACTGCAAATTCCCAATGAAAACAAAAGTTTATTAACAGCTCATTGTCAATTGGGCTCTTGAAAGAAAAACCAAAGCATTTGAAAAGATGTTACATTCGTATCAGAAAGACCTCTCTTATTTTATGCAAATGGTTGTTTTTGTAATAATTTGCAAGTACCAATCCAAAAGAAAAAAAAAAAAAAAAACAAGAATTCCATTACCATAGAAACGACCAAATTTTAAAAGCAGGATTTGGACTTGAATTGAAATCATCGGCATACCTCTGGAAGCTGTGCCCAAATCAAGCCAAGTGGCTTGCAATCAAAGGTCCCACGATAATCTGACTGAACTGTGATCATAGCTAAATGGTCTAGAAGAGCAGTGATTTTGTAGTTTGGATTACTGAGAACGCCAAGCTGGCCCATCTTTAATTCAACCCACTTAAGGCTGCCAAAGAAAAGAACAAGAAGTTCACATATCCGAAAATTTCCAGAAAATTGATAATATCTACTTCATTGACAGCAAGCCTGATTGAGGGTGCGATAGAACATAGGAGTTAGGACTATGAAACAATGAGTAGAACAATTGTACAAGTCTGCGGGGCCTTTACAATATTCTCAGCGAACCTTATGCCCACGCAATTCCTTAACAATACTCCACATCTGATTAACTTATTTGCTCACTCCCATGAATCCGTTACTGTTACTGATGGCATTAAAATAGAAGCCCAAAAGGTCCTAATCTCACATTATTTACATCCCACCCCTTATCTATTTACTGCCATACTCCAAACACGAGTGAAGTGGACATGCAGCTTTATATTCCTATCAAGGTGTGCCTATGACTCTATATTGATTTACATTGTCGAGACAATTTTAAATCTAAATCTTTTGTATGTGTTGAAAATTCATTTATTCATTCACGTTATTTCACCTTCTTCCATTGATAGAAGAAGATGTTTACAAATTGCAACTCCGTTAGGGTAGTGGATACCCCGTTCTCATATAGAGGAGGAAAAATGAAGGAAATGGGGGCATAAAAGTCAGCAGGTAACTATGTTTAGAACACTTGGAAATGGAAACTGACCTGGTTGCGGACCATATCATGATATCATATTCAGCATAAGCAGCTGTCAGAAATTCATGAAGATCTGCACTCGAAAGACTAAGAACTTCATATTTATTTATTTAAAAAGAAAAGAAGAGGAAAAAACATGTGCACAGACAATAACGAAGCAAAGTGAAAAAATAATTACAGATAGAACATACAAGGCCGCATGAGTTGAAGAGGATTTTCAGCAGGTGAGCGATGATCAAAAAGTGTGTAATCAATGTCCAGAACAAGCAATTTCTTTCCTTCACGGCATGGATTGCGAAGTTCTATCTACGATCCAACAAAAAACCGGAGAGACATTTGTAGTCAATGGGTCAAGATGAGTCGATGACTACAATTACATTGTTCAGATGATAATAACTAAAAAATGAGTCATTGTATGAGTTATAATCAACCGAAGGAAGTATAATGCACAAAGCTTCATTCTATGCATCTAAATTATGTTCCCCACATTGATATATCATCAACGAAATTCTTTGGCATACATAATTAACTAAGACCTTGTTTGTTAAGCCTATTTCTTCTCATTTTTTTTACAACGGTTTGCATCTTTAAGTACAAGAGAGTTAAATTCGAAAATGTAAAACCATGAAAATGTCAGCATTTAAACACACTTCCACTTGATACCTAGAGGTTGGACGTTCGAGTCCTCCACTCCCATAACATGAACTCACTTTTCAGGTACTTGTACTTTCAGATTCATCAAGTACAACTAAGGTCGCTAAATATCATTCAAGGAGAAAAGAAACAACTCACCTTGTACTGACTAATACGCCTTTTCAGTTTCTGCTTATTGACATCCTTGTCCTTAATATCAATGACTTCATCTTTCCCAAGTTCAAAATCGTCAATAATTTCAGGGGAATCCGCTTGATCCACGATTATATCATCTTCAACGGTTCTGGTATCTCGATTTGTGACAATGAAATCGCTCGTTAACTTTTTAATATAAGACTATGCAAATGCAATTAACAAACATGGAACTGCAGAAAAAGAAATGAAATGTAGAACATCCAACTCAACAAAATCACTCGGTGAATTTCAGAATAAGAATATAAGCAAAAGCAACTAACAGACATGGAACTGTTTCTGATTCGAAAACTAAAAACCGTCTTCAAGCTAGAAGGGAAGGAAAGATTCTCCTTCAAAATAAATTGAGTTAAAAAGTGCAGTTTAGCGTTCAGCAGCCAGAAGCTACGCACAGATTTGAGAGATTCCATATAGGTTTAAAAGAAACACAGTCCAGCCTCGAATCGTTGATTTCTCGAATCAATGAATCAAATTCATAACCTCTTTTTGCGAAAAAAAAAAAGAAAAAAGGAAACAAAAAATGGCAAAGAAGAAGTAAAGTCCATTGAAGGATAGAGAGTCGAACCCGATCATGGTCATCTTGAGAGATGATTTGAGGGGAAGCTGAGAGAGCAAAAGCGAATCATCGGCTAGTTTGGATCCGACTTTGGGATAAAGAAGCTTTTGGCGCTTGGGCAAGACGTTAGTAAGCTCGCAGATTCGACGCTTGAGCTCAGCTACAGAGTCATCGCCGCAGACTCGTACAGTGTATTCCTTTCCGCTCCATTTCACCGTCAATGTTATCTCTTCCTCTGAAGGAGACGAGGTAGACGCTGAGGCAGCCATTGTTGAGTTCACAACTTAGAAGAAGCTTTCTTTCTTTCTTTCTTACTTTCTTTCTTGCTCTCTCAACCCAAAGCCCGACGGAAACCTTTCCACTAAACTTCCCAATCAAATGAAATTGAAATCAAATTGTAGTTTGTAACAATGTTTTTTTGTTGGGCCGTTGTCAACAATGTTGTAGAACCAAAATCTTCCCCTTTGTTATATAATTCTTAAATATCGCCTTAAAATCACATTTAAATTATCAAACCCAAGGCCCTTGCCATTTAAAGAATTATTTTTATAAAAATAATGTTTTCTTTAATATTTATCGACAAAAAATGTGGTGGGTGACAAAATATTGACAAATTTAGGTTGTAAAATCATGGACCGAGTCAACGATTTAGGGCATAATCGTGGACCCACGATTATGCTGCCATGCCTGCCCACGCCAAACTGCCACGTTGACTGGTTGACCAAAAATCATGGACCGGGTCCACGATTCCCTTACTTGTGGGCCGGGTCCATGATTTTCACCCTATTTCTTTCCTCCACCCCACAACCGATCAATGACTCCCCTCCCTCTTTCCCTATTTTCTTTCTTCCTTTCACTCCCAGCTAGCCGCCAACTGTCGTCCACATTTGCTCCTACTATCCACCGTCTGCTGCCATAGGTATGTATATTCATTTTTTTCCAATTATATGATAAATATGCACCAATTATATGATGAATATTCATAGATCTTATGTTTTGTTTTGTATGTATGAATGAACTTGTAGATTTAGAGTTTGTTTCTACCAAATAGTTTATTTTGTTTAAAATTTGGAGGATCTAGCTTGACCATTAGTTTTGATTGTTATTTAGAGTTTATTGTTGTAGGATTTTTTTTTTGATAAAAAATAATGTTATTTTAATATTTATTGACAAATATGGGGTGTGGAAAAACTATTGATAATTTTGGGTAGTGAATCGTGGTCTAGGTTCACGAGTATTATTGTTGTACTTTACCCTTGTTTTAGTTGTACGATTGGGTTGTAGGGTTTTGTTTTCTTCCTGAAATTTGGACAGATTTATAAAAAATAGTAACTAACTAGACTAATGTTTTTGGACTGACATTGGGCTATTAGTCTGGACTGATATTGGGCTATTAGTATGAACTTCAAATTTGGACTAATATTTTCTTAACCTTTACAGTTGCAAACAAATTTAAATATGTTGTTTCGTCCTGAAGATTTAGTCATTTCTGAACTTGGAAATTGTGGGGATAATGGCATTGATGTAGAAATTGATGAATTGTTTGGAGAAAAAGGAAATGTAGAAAATGAAAATAAGTTGGTTCCGTCAGATATATTCACACAAATAGAATGAGAAATTACTAATTCAGTCTGTGAACAAGGATCAACAATAGAGGAAAGAGAAAGATGTGAAGATAACTCTAGTACAGTACAAAAATGAATGTTATTTGACACGAAAGAAGATTTACAAATGACAGTAAAAAATATTGTGTGACTGAATACTACCAGATTTTCGGGGTAGAATCGAACCAAGATATTTGGTTTGTGAGATACACAGTAGAAGGAAAGTTGTGATTGGAGGTTGCGTGTTTGTCGGTGC
Source organism: Citrullus colocynthis (assembly GCA_031780015.1). Lineage (NCBI taxonomy): Eukaryota > Viridiplantae > Streptophyta > Magnoliopsida > Cucurbitales > Cucurbitaceae > Citrullus > Citrullus colocynthis. The sequence goes on from QLSR01000314.1 coordinate 2,559,585, forward strand.
AAAACTTATGGAATGTTTGAAATTACTAATTCGTATTTGTACTTAGAATTGTCACAAGATCATTCACAAATTTATTTTAATTTTATGGGTATTGAAATTCAAAATATGGTTAGAGCTGATCATGGTGTGCTTATGACCTTACTACAAAAAGCAATTAAAAATTTGTCAATTATAGACTGGTGTGGCAAGCAAAAAAAAAAAAAAAAAAAGAAAAAGAAAAAGAAAAAAGCTTTGATTGCGGTTTTTGGCGATTGAGAGAAATCATATTTAAAGCTTCCATATTGGTTGGGTGTTGTTGTGCACTTCAATCTTGAAACACAAGTAAATTGGCATTTTCTTTTGTTTGATGTGCCTAGTAAGACTATCTTTGGTTTAATTTTTTGGTCATTTGGTTCTGCAATTAAAGGGTTCAAGTATCCTAGGTCATTGATTCATATAGACGAAACTCATCTTTACGGCAAGTATAAAGAGAAATTGTTGATCGCACTATCTATTGACTCAAACATGCATATATTTCCTCTTACGTTTGCTATTGTTGAAGGAGACACATCTAGTTGGTCATGGTTTCTGTGCACATTGCGTGAGTATGTTACTAAACGAGAAGAGATTTGCTTAATTTTTTATAGACACAGAGGCATTATTGCTGCAATTAATAATGAGAAAACTGGTTGAGCTGAACCTAAAGCATATCATCATTATTGTCTACGTCATGTTGCTAGTAATTTCAATACGAAATACAAATCAAAGCAACTGAAAGATTTGATGTTTAAGGCTGGAAATCAACATCAAAGGCGCAAGTTCATTAGAAACATGAAAAAGTTAAAAAAATTGAACTCTGAGTGTCTTGAATATTTTTCTGATATCGATTTGGAAAAATGGACACAATCACATGCTAATGAGTATCGCTATAGGTGGATGAAAACCAATGCAGCTGAAAGTACGAATGAAGTTTTTAAAGAAGCTAGAATGTTATCGATCATATCGATGGTTAGCTAACATTCTACTGCACAATCCTATATTTTGAACGTCGTAGATAAGAAATAAGTGAAGCACTCGATCATGAGAACATTTACATAGAATATGCTATGAGAAAGCTTAAGAGGTAGGAAAAACAAGCATCTGCACATACAATGACGTCAATTGACAGGAAAACTCAGAGTTTTGAAGTTCAAACAGGCATCAGTATGATTTCTCCCTATAAAGGCCAATACACAAGTTGTGAGCTTGAAAGATGAGACTTGTTCTTGTAACAAATGGTAGTCGTTCAAGATTCCATGCTCTCATATAATGCAGTTTGTAATTACATGCGTTTGACATATTTGCCTTTTATTGATGAATGTTATAAATTATCCCATTTCAAACTATGCTATGAAGGTCACTTCCATCCAATCCAGCACCCTGACTATTGGTCAGAATTATCATTTATGGAAGTTCATCTTAATGCAAACTTACGAAGAGAGCAAGGTAGATCCAAAACTTGGCGAATTCATAATGAGATGGATTGGCACGAGGCAAACACGAAAGTTTGATGTAGAATATGCAAAAAAGGACATAACAAATGTACTTGTCCACAACGTAATTTAAGTGTTTTGTTTTCAAGCCATTGATGAATTAGTATAATTTTATCATATAATTGACTTTGTACTCGGTTTTTTGTAACATACTTTTTTATAATTTTGGTTTTTTGTAATATACTTTGGTATTAATTTTTTAATGCAATGGACTTTGTTATTGATTTGGTTTTTTGTAGTGTACTTGTTATTAATTTTGTAATGTCCCTGACTTTGTTATTGATTTGGTTTATTCTACTAGTGTTGATTATGGATCCTGGTTCATCTAATCCTATACAATTGTATCTACAAAATACTCACGGTTCATAGACGATATGGGATAATGGGTCTACTATAGTGTTGGGTTGCCGGAGAAGAGAGACAGTTTCTCAACATACTATACCGTTTGATCCACGTATAATATCTTACCTACAACAAGCTGGGTTTTTGGGGTTGTACAGATTGGATTTATACAATTTCATATGCCTGGTGGGTAATGCACAATTACGCTGCAGGATGTTGTAGTTTAATTTGGACTACTAGATATGCACGAGCATATATTAGGCAGCTTATTGGAGGATTTCTGTTCGTTGACAAGTCCAACACGTTGGTACACATGATGTTTCTTCTACTATTGGCCAATTTTGAGCGAGCTAGTACTTACTCGTGGGGTGGTGCCTTTATTGCATGAATTTATAGAGAATTATGTGGAGGTAGTCATGCACAAGCTTTGGAAATAGCAGACCTACTAACACTACTTCAAGTATAGGCATATGATAGATTTAACATTGTAGCACCACAAGTCCAAATGCAACCTCCAGATCACTTTATGGGACGTCCACTCCGTGCCAGGTATTATTTTATGTATATATTTATTCTCTTTTCAATTTAAGTAATAAAATGTTTTAATTGTTTTATAACCATGTGTTAGATGGAGCGGTGTCTTAGCTGCATCTGAACAATTAACAAACATGTTGCTGGTATACCAACTATAATTTGACCAATAATGCGAAATTAGGTGCATATACAAATGAATATTACATATTCTTTGGGTTCTAATTATTTTTCTACGAAGTTTCAGATCAATTGGACGCCATAGACACCAAATATTATGTTGTTATTGCCTGATTATTGTCATGATGGACAAGAGATTTAGTTGACGATTAGCCCTTATAAGCTTTCATATTGTAGAGTAGCATCAACCAGTTCGAGTATTGAGATAGTTTGGTCTGTAGCAAAAGATACCGACGTTGTGTTATACACTCCCGTAACTGCACCAAATTGATTTAAGAGGTAAACACGACCAAAACTGGCTTCAAATTCATGTAGAATATATATCCTTGTGGCGTGCACGTCATGATCATTGTACACAAGGAAAAATAATACATGGGTCAGCTGTATCAGATGACTACTCAATCACAAGAAGATTTATCACCTGACGACACTTACTATTATTGCATGATAATAATTTTATTATTTAGTGTTTTTCAATTATATGATATGAATATTGTTTTATATTTATATATATTTTTATTATACAGAATAATTTTATTCAAGATGTACACCATTATTCATTATAACACAATTTACCAGAGTTGAGTTCAATGTGTGACCAAAACATGGTAAATGTGGAAAATATCATTCAACAAACATAGAGAATCTCTTCAAAATGCTCTCCCTTCTCTCCACTTTCCTTTCTCCCCTAACCTTTCTTTTCTCTTTCATCTTCAATGGTAGTTTTCCAGCCAACTCAGCGAGTGCTTGGAGTGATGGCATAACATCCCCTGCCATCCTTCACCATAGATAGGAAAACCTTTACTATTGAAGTCTCACATGGCATCAAGATCACTGAGGCACCATTGAACCAACTTCTAGGGACAAAACCTTTACTCTCTCTTTAAAGAAAGAATCTCTCTCATGACTACACAACATTTTCTCATCATTGATTGAAGCACCATTTAACCAAAAATTCTTCAACGAGTCTAGGTTGACAGAATACGATCTTTAGGTGGAAAAAATCTCTAATCGAAAATGACATTTTGCAGAGATCGCCAAGCTTGGTGTAAATGGAGGGTTAAATAAAATCATCTTACCAGGGGCAACAACAAATTTGGGAGGAACGACTTCCTCTCTCTTCTAAATAAAATCATCTTACCAGAGATTGCCAACTCGTAAGTTTTGTTCCGGTCATCAACAGGAGTATTGTGCGCACAATGAGTTTTCGTCTGTCGTCACCCAATAGGATATTGACGATGTAATTCACTATCAGCAACATTTTGAAGTGTCTGTACCTCGTCATGGGCAACACACGCGAAGAAGACAACTATTTGACACATGACTAATTTGGTAATTCAGACTTTTTGATTTGTATGAACTTTTATCTTTAAGTAAATGAACTAATGAAGTTACATTACATCTTGAAAGATTAAGAATAGATGAAACAAATGAAATACATGAACGAGAACAAAAAAAAGTAAGTAAGAAAGAAAATTGTTCATTTAAGGGAGGGAAAAAAAAGAGGCATTCATGGACCGGGTCCATGATTATATTGTTAACTCGTGACAAGGCAGCCACATCGACTGCTAGCCGCTGATTGGGCTGTTAGGTTACTTGTGTACCTGATATAAGATTTTACTCCTAGTTTTGTCAATAGTTTCTTAAACCACCTTATTTTTTAACTTTGTTTTCTACCTACCCTATTTTTGTCATTAGTTTAAAAAACTACATTATTCTTAAAAATAACCCCCATTTAAACATTAAAATTAAAAACTCTTCCCAAAAAATAAAAAAAAATATATATATATATACACACGCACATGCATGCTTGAATATTGTTGAGGATTGTCCTAGACTCCCAAGCGAGCCCCAAATCTAAGGGAATTGAGAGGCTACATGGGAAAAGGGGCATTCCAAGAGGTAAAGGTCATCCTGTTGAGCCAAAGGAAATATCCTAATCAAGAAATAATCAAGTTGAGGTAGAGCTGGGAGCTTTGCAACCTCGAGGGTCATAATCTCCTAGACATTGCCGACATTACATGTAACCACAATGAGTCTTAGAGGAAGGGCATTACAAATAGCCCCTTTGGAAACCCCGAAAGAGAAGTAATCTCCAAGAAGCCTAACCTTTGCTTAGTTGAACTATCCACTCCCTCTACTAATTTAGGCATCTTAGTGTATTCGATTTGACCCCACACCAATACAAATTACTTTCATGTAAGTAGGTTAGGTTGAAGAACGAGACCAAACTAGGGAAACGGCAAGCCCACGATGGGCCCGCAACGACGAGAACACATGAGAGTTCTCCGTACCAACAAGTATAATATATGCATTAAAGTATTTGTATTTTTTCATAAGTTATCGATTCTATTCCACTAATGTCTATAAACTTTTGAAGCGTTTGATTTTTGCCCTCAAGTTTCTAGTTTTGTTTTTTAAAAAGCACTTTGAATTTAAAATTTCAAAAGGTTTAAAATAGATGAATAAGAATTAAAAAAGGATGTGATACTATTTTTACACATCCATTTCTACGTAAATATTGTAAAATATTATAAATCATAACACGTATATCTTCTAGTATTTACACATTAGAATCATCCTATCAATTTCGGTCTCATTCTAACAAAGAAACTCTCCATGGATATGTTTGAAGAAAATTTATAATTTAAACTAAAAATGAAACTTCTCAAAATACATCATTGAAACTTATCCCAAAATAATCATCTGCCTACAGATAGAAATCCCCTGCCCTTTGATAGATTCTTAAGAGTATGCATTGGTAATGGTCAAAGGTCAATCAGAGGTCAAAAAATAGGTTATATTATGCTAGTGGAAGTGGAACATAGAAAGCTTCATTCCACCAACACGAAGACATTCAAAAGAAATCATAATATCCATCTGAAATCCATTCAAAACCTTTAACATAGGATTAAAATGGAGAAGAAAAAAGACTACCAATTTCAGGTACAATGAAACTTTTTAAAACGGGCAAAAGAAGTTACATACAAGCCGCCCATTTCTAAAGCCATTTCTATAGATTTAATCTTCATATTCTGTTTCCTCATCATCATCTTCGTTTTCAGCATATCTCCAACCCTCCTCCACATTCTCACGGTCCTCCTCCTCCGTTTCTTCGCTATCTTCTTCCTCGTAGTTTTCTTCTTTAACTGGCCATGATTTTTTAACTGCACTCATTGGGGCAGGAGATGGAGTCGTCATGCCTTTTCGCTGTGACATTTTTGAAGGCGGTAACTTCAAGTTTGGTTTAGGTTTGTTCTGTTTCTGGTTTTTGACATTTGCGCGTTTTCCGCCATAGCCATCTTGATCACTGGCTTCTACCTCATTTTCCCCATTATGTGGAGCATTGCCATTGTCTTCTACAAGATGTCCAGGATGCTCTCTTCTCAAATGGAGTTTAAGCTTGTATTCATGGATGTAAGCCTTTTCACACCCTTCATAGGGGCAAGCATATGGACGATCCGATGACGCAGAAGCATAAGCTCCTCCAGAAGGTTTAGAAACCTTAGTTTGCTTCTCAGAAGGCGGTGTATATTTGACCACTTCAGCTGTCACATTCTATAGAGATGACAATTAATTGAATGTTAAAATAAAAATCTAACTAGATTCACTGCTCAACTTAAAGATGACCTAGTCATAAACAAGAGTAAACCTCATATTAAATATTTGAGGGCATTTGGGCCAACAACTTGTCTTGGGCGGAGTGGACATATAATAATCCACCCAATGTTTAGGCCTCCCATTATAATAGTTGAAGTTCCCCATTATTATAACCAACAGTTAACTACAGTACAACTATTTGAGAACCCTCGTTGTCTACAATGTTTACTATTTTATATCGTTCCAATTTTATCGGATGTCCTTTAAGGGACTAGTGTTTAATATTTTGTAACCACCCTCTCTCTTCATTTGTAACTTAGACTAAAATAACACAGACTATTATAACTATTATAACCAATTTAACGCCTCAAACAACCCCTTAATATTTAATGAATCAAAGAATATCTTGTATACAAGGTATTCTTAGAACAGAGCACTATGGAAAAAATATATAAGAATAAACAGGAAGTACACGAGAGCTAAAGCAATGCAATAAACAGAAGTTGTTACCTTTTCATGGTGAGATGTAATGTGATTCTTCAATTTGTACTCGTGGGCAAATCTCTTTCCACAATCAGCGTACGGACAAATATGGTAGTTCTCTTGTGAATGCGTTTTCATATGGGATCTCAAGTTGAAATCCAGGGAAAATGCCTACAGAGAAACAACTAAATTGTGGGTGTGGGGTTTGCACTTCACGAGTAAAGAAATAAGCTATATGCGCACAAAGTACAGAATTATCTTGCATGCTGAACCAATTAAATAAACAAAAACACAAACTAGTAACCAAATAAATGCTGTATATAAGGAATAAACGTTCAGAAGGACTGGACATTCGATGATAAGTCCTACGACTGACAACAAGAAACCTGATGCGATACAATTTCCAGTAAGCAACCAAGTTCGCAGCTGTTTCAGCACATTCACAACACATTCCAGAGATTTGTTGAAGAACATGGTTGACTTCATCGAATTCCAATTGATGTTATGGCAGTTGCACAAACCAAAGTGGAGAGGCATTTCTAACCACAACCACTTTAATATACACTTTAAAATCCTCCCCGAATGAAAAAATATGAAGTTATTATCATGTGATTAATAATGGGACATATTTCTGAGTTGCTAACAAAAAACCATCGGATGTTGGTCAAGTTCTCGAGATTCAGTTTAGAAATGCACACAACTGCCCGTAATATAGCAAGCTTTAAAATTAACAAACAGTTGCTGGAGGAGCAAAAGATAAACAACAAATTTATTGCTCCGGACCAATTGGAGAGCTTTCTCATAATCTCCTTGGTTTTTGTTGGATGTCTTATCATGCCCTCTTCTGTACATTTATGTTCATGGGGTACAGAACTTTTAATTGATTATGCAAATATAACAAAAGCAGGGAACAAAGACACCGGTCCAAGGAGTTGTAAGATAATACTCCAAGGGAGCTAAAAATAGTTGAATAATTACACATTGTTTGTTTTAGGTGCACCGGGCAGACAACATATTTAGTAAGTGACTAACTTCCTACTAATCTCGAGATTTTTCCCCCAGAAAAGAAAAAATCCAGCTATTTCATTCCAACCAAAGACCCCATACTGAAGTTTTAATAGCATAAAACCAAATAACCATTCTTCTGTACCTTTACCCCGCTGATTAATGGATGTTTTGTTTCTGTTCTTTTATTATTAGAAAAAGCAAGGATTCATTGCTCGACCCAAACGACAAACATCAATGGATCGATTAATCACCTTACCACAGCCTTCATGAGGACAAACAAAATCTCTTTCACCAGTATGAATAAGGAAGTGCCTTTTCAACTTCGAACTATCCAAAAATTTCTGCAAAAAAAGATATATTTTTTGGTGTGAGCATACACATTGATAAATAATGAGAATAATTAAATAAGAATACGAGAACAAATTCATGTGAGAACCCTTTTTGATAAATAATAATATGACACCTTATAAATGGCAGGTGTCAACTAGAAATAGTGTATACCTACTTCAACTTGATATGAAGAGAGTTAACCAAATATGATCCCATTGATTATATTCTCTAGCATACAAAGTTCTATCACAAAAAATCAGAAGAAAATACCATTCCCAAATGCTGAAAGAGAAGGATGAGTGAAATTTTATATTCTTTTGATAAATAGCTAGTTATTCGTACTCCACAATAATAAAAGCCCAAGTTGAATTCCATGTTGCGGCCATGGAATTTTACAGAAATTTCTTAGTTCAATTCTAACAAATGAAAAGAGAACACAGAACAGTACCTTTCCACAGCCCTCATAGTGACAAACATATTGCCTCTCCCCATGAATATGAGAATGCTTCCTCAAAGCACCTGCATCAATAAATGTTTTTCCACAGCCTTCATAGCTACAAAGGAAAAGCACTTCAGTGGTGGGTTCTGGTTCAGGTTCTGGTGCCTCTGACTGTTTTGCCTTATCCTTTAATGCCCTTAATGTATCCTCTAAGCAAAAACGAAGAAAGGAGAAAAAGAAAAAACTATGAGAGAGTATAAACAAATAAAAATAGAAAAGACCAAACCATGGACCTAATTGAAGTAAGTTTTCAGAATTTAATTTATTTACTCCACAACAAAAACACTCAATGGCTTTCTATTTGTTAAAGAAAGGTCTTATGGCTTAGGTATCCATAAAGACAATTCACATTCCAAAGCATTGATCTATTTATAAAGACATCCGCCAAACGTAAAGTTCCTTCCTCTGGACAATTGATGGTCTAATAATTCGACTTCTTATTGATAAATGAAATAAGGGACAGCTCAACAGCTCAACACCAATAGGTGATTAGAACAAAAGCCTCCAATATTGAGCTCCAAGAGTTACAAAGCAACACCAACACAAAACAAACATTAAAGCCTTTAAACACTATAGTGAACCCCTTAAGCTCACGTTCAAGGTTCAAGACAACATTAATTCAACGAAGGAATAACATTCAACAGTATAGTAATGGATTTTTTCCCCTAAAAAAAAGTACCTGGAACCCATTTCAAAAGAAAGCACTTTCCTCCAGTCGCAACAACATCTTGGGGGACCCTAAAAAGTAGCAACTAGCATGATCAGTAGGGAACTTACAACCTAAACGCAATACGATATTACAATTCTTTCATATTTGGCAATATTTTCTTTATTTCCACAACAAAAAGAATATATATATATATATATATATATATATATATATATATATATATATATATATATTCATTCAACGGGCATGATTACATTTATAAAATTTTCGGATTGAGTGTATTTCATTTGATTGTCTTTCTCATTCTTTGAATGCTACTATAAACGAAAGAAACCCAGTTCAATCCCTTGATTTCAACCTAGGCCGTGATAGAAACTACAAGTATAGTTCCTAAATTAAATTAACTGCTGTTCTCCTATCGAAGATGGTTGTGGAAATTAGATAGTTATAGTTCTTAAATTAAGCCCTAAGCAGAGAAAAGTCGATGGTAGCTTAAAAAAATTAGAATTATCTGGCGGGAAAAGAGAAAGTGAAGAATGAGATTACCATTCTTTGATCCACTTGACAGGAGGAGACTTGTTCTTCACAATGGGTCGCCTGTCAAATAAATTGTGATTATAGTGAGTCTCCATGTCTCTTTCTCACTCTCTCTCCCTTTTCTCCTCCAAGCAAATCAACAAAAACTCAATCCAATCGACAAGAACCTCGAAAGAAAAAGTTCAATCGATGAGAGCGAGAAAAGCTATGGGGGAAAAAGTAGAGGGCGGAGGATGAAGAGGCAATTGGGAGAGAGACGAGAGCTCGATAGAGACGGAAGCTCTCAGGTTCCGTATTCATGTCTGTTTACAGGTTTAGTCTGCTGGCCGCTGGGTATTGCTGGACCGGTCTTCTCTTGAATGCAACCGTTTCATTATCCCCTCCTCGAACCGCCACGTCCATTTTTTTCTCGCCCGGTTTTTATTATTATCATCATCATTATTATGTAAAATATCCCTAAAAAAAATCAGTTTAAAATACCATTTGGTCCACTTTAAAATTTGTTTAATATTAGTCAATTTTAGTCGCTGCACTTTTAATAAATCTTAAATCTAGTCCTTTAAAAATAATTTTTTTATCAAATTTGATTAGATAATCGTAATAATTTTCATGTAAAGAAACACAATATGTGAACATGTTTATAGAATTTATAATAAAAATACTAATGAAAAATCTACAATAAACTAGTAGTAGGGACTAAATTTAAGATTTATTGAAAATATAAGAACAAACTCCAAAATAGGAATCAATATGATATTTTAACTGACTAATAATTATGCCATGCTTTGAAATTTGAAATTTTTTTAATATTCTTCGGAAAGACTTTTTCAGTAATAAAAGATAACAATTGATAAATGAATAATATGTAAAAATTAGAAGGCATAATAACTTCATTCACATGAATCGACATGTGGCCGTTGTTATGTACAAATGAACTGTGTAAATGTTTTAATGACCCATTTTATATGGTTTTAAATAACACCATGATGTGATTTGGAATATGTGAATGAAGTTCGTATCTTTATTGATGTGATTTGGGAAACTCATATGATTCTATTCTTGACTTTTTTCGGGGCAATTGACGATGTAATTCTACTACTCATGCTTTAGCATCTCATACTCGTATGTATCGACATTCTGTTGTATGGCTAGAAAATCACCCTCCATCTACTTTCCGCTTAGATTTTTTTTGGTAATTGAGCTCTTTTCTTTGATATATATATATACACACACAAATAATTTTAATTTTTATCTATCAACTATTACGTCAGTTCTTTTATTTTATTTTAATGATAATATATTTTATTATAATAATTTCAAAACTTAAGAATTAATTTAACAAACTTCGAACTTCAAAATTAAGAAACAAACATTTCAAAGTTTAGAAACGTAATTGAAATCTACCCCAAAGTTTAGTATATTTTGTATAATGCAACTTTTATTTTTATGGTCAACGTAAGCATAATTCAACTACATAAGGCATACACTTTTGATCAAAATGTCAAAGTTTAAATCCCTAATGTTGATGCCAAAATTCGTATGAGAGATAACATACCTAACCATAAAGTGACAACAACAATAAATTTGTAATCATTTAGGGTTTGTTTGGTTGATGATATGAATTCTATTTCATGTTTTCGGATTCATTGAGTTCAAGATAAATATGTATTTGACAAATAACTTAAATTCTGTTTTTGAAAACTGTTTTCAAATCATGTGATCCAATTAGTATAAGTTTTGAAAACAACATTTTTCATGTTCTCATTGTATCCAAATTTTGAATTTTAAATTTTAAAATGCATAACTATATTAAATAAAGATAAAAATATTTAGAAATACATTATATCGTGTTATAAACTCATTTCGTTTTATTAAAATTAAAATTTGTATTAGTTATATAATATTACAAAATAATAGTTGTATATACTTTTTTTTTAAAAATAAAACATGTTCATAAATAAATTAACAATAGTTTATTGTTAACTTATATTTAATGAGTAAATTACCACTAGTTTTACGATTTATAAATATAGTATAATACATTTTAAATAATTATTTAAATTAAAATCTAATTTTTGAATCAGCTACTAAACGCATATTTGAAAACATGAAATATAATTTTTTTTTCATTGAATATATTGTATTTAAAATTTTGTTTTCAAATTCAGTACCTTGGGCTCATTTTGGTTTTAGAGTGATGCTTTCGTTGGAGAATGCTAGGGGCCTTTGACCTAAAATTATCCATAACACGACTCTGATTTATATCATATTTTGCGTAATGCATTGAAGATAAGGTTTTTTTTTTTTTTTTTTTTAATCTTTTTAAATTTTAATTTTTAAGAATATAATCAAATATAAGTTAAGATAAGAATTGAAACTTGAAGCTCCCCAACGGAGGTTAGAACTCCTTAACCATTAAAATTTATAATCTATTCGTATGATCCCTTAGTTGCCTTATATTTATTTTTTTAACGGAAAAAAAAAATAGGTTAAGACTAATTATTTAGCATAAATTATTTGAACATATCAAATAAATTAATACTTTTTAAAAAAATTATATAAAATTTTATGGGTAAACTAATAAAATATAAACAACAACAAATATTTTGGAAGAAATTTGTGGATTATATATATAAAAACAAGAAACTAACATCAAATACTTCAAATTTAGGAGTGTTTTCAAGAAGAGAAAAATGGTTGAAAATAATTATAAATATAGCAAAATTCTATTTTTATTTGTGATTGACGATAGACCCAGATAAATATCTATCACGGATAAAAAGTAAGTTTTTGATAAATAATTTAATATATATTGTTTCTATTTATAATAATTTTCCTCAAATTTATCTCCATATTAATTAATATAGTTGTTTATAAGTCAGCGGATTGGGCCATATCCAATTGAGATTGGGCTGAAAACATGCAAAACTGCACAGGATGTCTAAAACCGTGGTGTAATTTTGAAAAAACGTTATTTTTATTATTTTATTTTTAACTTTGGTTGTATCAACTTAAATTCAAAGTGATCAAGTTAAATTCTGAAAATTTATCAGAAATAGTCTAAATTGCTAGAAGTTCTTGGAAATACAATCCCAGTTTTTGGGATTTGGGACTCTGAAGATTAATTTGGTGGGTCTTGTTGGAAAAAAGAGGTTTGACATAAATAGCGTCGATGGTGAAGAATAATATCATCAAAATATGAAGGAAAATGGAAACAAAGTATAATTAAATTTGAATTCAAAGTGTTTTATCGTAAAGTATTTACATGGTTCAATGCTTAAAATTTGATTTATTACTACCTAATTACAATTAGAGAAGACTATTATATGTTTCAATTCATGTCTATTATTTCATAGGAGTTTGTAACATAATTGTTGAACCTACAAATGCATTAACAATCGAGAATGAGGATTCCTTGTACTTAGCATTAGCTGTACCATTAAATCCTCGTCTAGGTTTTAGTTCTTGTTATTTCTATATTTTTTTTAAAATCAATTTTGATTTGGCTCTTTATTTCCTTTTTTCTTTCTTATTTTATTGCCTATAAAGGTTTTATTCAGACGTACAAGTCATCGTTTCTTTTTGATTTTGTAATTTGGAAATTTAGATTTGACTTTGTTGTATTGATTTATTTCCGTCAAATCTTACTATATTAGATTTTGATTCCCTTATTTACCACAACTTTTAATTTTTGGATAGATTCTCCATTTAAATATCATGTAATTCTCTTGATTCAACAGAAGGGTATATTCGTCCATATTTTCAACTAATTATCATGTATTTTAATTATTTTTTTTTCGCACGAGGTTTCCAAAAAAATTTAGATTCATGAATTTGAACTTAAGCTGATGTAAATTGATGCGTGTGTCGTTCGATCTCGATTCTTTCTCAGTTGAATGCGTACACATGCATGGATGTTCTATAAGTTGGAGTATTGGAAATGCATACATTTGATGTATGGAAATGTAGTGCATAAATGTTCTAGAAATTAGAGTTTTAGAAGAATGTATGTGTTCTAAAACACTTCAATCTTCAAATATGGTTTAGCTTCAGGAGTTAGAGTGATGGTAAGAAAAATTCTTTCTAGGCTCTGAAGTGTTGGTCCATAGACTTGGCCGTTGTGGGCTTGGGCTTAGTTGGTTTGTAGACTTGGCCTTTGGGCCCAAAGAATTGGACTTGGGCTTTAGTTGACCTTTCGGTCAAATTAAGCCTATTTTATGACCCAATTGAATTTTAGCCCAAATGATAATATCAAATTGAACTAAATTATTTTATTTAATCCGACGGTCAAGACGAAAACACGCGACGTTTCAGAATTTGCCAATTTATGTCTCTAATTTTAATTTGAGACACATGTCAATTTTTAATTGGTTCCAAATTCAATTATTTATACTTTTATCATTAATTTGAGAAGTGACATGTCAATTTGTGATTGGTCTAAAATTTTTCCTTCAACAAACTTAAATTTAGACATTTTGGAATAGAATTTGTGTTAGACAATTTCCAAAGTACCTCTTGAAATTAAACATTTGTCCAATTGCCCCTGCATATATCGGCCGGTTATCAAATTTCTAACTTAAACTTGTTAGACCAAATTGTTTTATTTAGTAAAATAATTTACATGCACCCAACTATAAGGTACAATGTACTAGCACTAGACCACCCATGCAAAGTGATATATATTAGCAAGTACGTGAGAATTGAAAGGTAAATTATAATGTGAGACCACCAAGTTTGCATATATATGGATCGTACAACTTAGTATAGAGTGATTAGAAATCAACTAGTTAAATGAGTCTTGGGCCATCTAGATGTGCCATAATCCAAGTGAGAGGGAACTTATAGGACATACCAATCCAATCCAAGTAGGTCAATAATTTGATAATAAGTTAAATATGAATCATAAATTACTCAACTCTCAAGCAAGAATTAAAATATTGATGTCGCACTATTACAATTTTGACTTTTGTTGATGGTAAAAAAAAAAAAAAAGAAAAAAAAATTTACTAACTCTCAAGCAAAAAATAAAATATTTAAGTCGAAATATTAAAATTTTGGATTTTTGTGATGGTAAAAAAAAAAAAAAAGTCAAGAAAGACCAAGGTTGATGGCCAAAAAACTTTAAGCAAGCTCATATCAACGAAGTTTGACTATCAAGAAAGATAGTTTTGTTAATAGCCAAAAAACGTCAACAAAAACCCTATCTTGACATTCTTGGCCGTCAAGATAGGTTAGTTTGACCTTTTTTGGCCATCAAGTATATAAAAAAACCATCAAGATAGATATTTTTGTTGATATTTTTTGAACGTCAAAGTAATGTCATATTGACAATTTTTGTCTAGCAAATATTTGTAAAACCCATCAAGGTAACCCTTTTTATTGACGTTTTTGTCTGTCAAGAAAACTGTATTATTGTATGTTTTTATTGACATTTTTTGTCCGTTAACTATCAACTTTTGTTGACATTTTTTAGCCGTCAACTATAAAAATTTGAGAAAAAAATTTGGGCCATTGAGAGCTCTCATATGCAACCTGTAATCGACCTTAAGCAAACTTTATACAAACTAGACTCAACCTATATTTTATATACAAACAACAAATGTTGCTCACTTCCATAATATTAGTTAGCTCATAATTACAAACCAACAATTACACAACTCTACAACGCAACAAATTCACAAAAACCCCTACAAAGCAACAACTTCACACAACTACAAAGCAACAATTGTACACAACTCCTCCAAAGTAACAACTATAAATAATCAAAGCAAACTTAAGTACTATACACAACTTAGGCCAAAGCAACAACTTTACACAACTCCTGCAAACCACCAACTACACAACTCCAATTTTTCAATACACATTACTCCATTTGAATCAGATAATTAAATAATGTGTCATTTCTACTAAAACCAACAACTACGCAACTACATAGCTCCAACAATGACATAACTCCAAATTTTCAGTCACATATCTAAATTGACAGCATCAGACCATCTCATGGAAAATAACTTTTCTATAAATAAATCAAGTAATTTTCATTAATGAACTAGTAAAATAACTTTTCTACAAATAATTAGATATCAATATTGATATTTCAATTTTAAAGATATATCGATAAAATATCGACTGATAAAATATCGACATCGACATTGTAAGCTACGAAAGTTATAGAACTTATTTAAATTAACAATAAAGTATTCCTATTCATATTGGATAAAAGATGTCACTTGTTTACGTTTTATGAGCATTTATAAAAGAAGTTGGAGATATGCATGGATAATTAACATTGATGTTAAACCCTTCAATTTACGGATATGTCGATATGTTAACAAATATTTTTATTCTTACTCTTAAATAGGAGACAAAGTTAACAAATTTTGTAAAGAAGGTTAAAATTTTGAATGTTAACTGTCCCTATAAAATATTTCAATTGAATCTAAGATTTTAAGTAGATAAGACAAAACTATCTAAAAGAAAACTACAACATCATAAGTATTTTAAATACTTTTTGAATTACAACGATAATTGCAACCTCTCCTTGCTTCCATCTATTGAATTACAACGTGACCAATAGTGTGTTTGTTGTTGCACTCCACCCTACGATACCGATAACCTTTGGAGGCAAGTTTTTGTGAGAAACAACTAAACTAAGTGAAGTTATAGCGAAACAGGATAAAACGAGAAAATTTTCTAATACTACAAGAGTACTATATGTTAGAGTTAGAATGTCTTGAATTTATTATCTGGTGCTCCAAATGACAAGGTATAAAGATCTAGAAGCGACGCATGTTGGTGGGGTTCAGGGGCAGCACACCCCTAAAACCTTTGTTGTTTTTGTATTTGTTTCATTTACGTTATTTACGATTTTGGCCCTAGATTTTAGAGGAGTATACTATATGAACTCTTTAACCCTAGAGAGGTCTCTTGATTTTTAATAAGAACTTTTCTTTCTAATAAAATTGCTCTCTCTCTACCCATAGACGTAATTAACACACTGTCAGTGAACTATACAAATTTGTATGTCGATTATCTATTGCTTTACATTTCCTGCACATCTTTAATTGTCAATTTCTTAACACAGCTAGATTTGTCTTCATAAAATATAGTGAACCCTACATCAATGTTAGTTGGTCACGCTCTATTTTTAAAAGCATATGCTGATGTGACATACAATAAATGAATGGAATACAAAACTTTTTTCGATAGTAGTAGAAATTTTCTCGTAGACCAATAGCTAAATTGACTTAATTATATTTAAGTACCCAAAAAAAGAAAAGAAGCCTTGAATTTCCTTTTTAACATATGCTAACTATTTATAATTAAAAGAAATTAGGAGAGGAGGCGCAAATTAGAAGAATACTACAAAAATAAAATATTTTATAGAAAAATTATCTTAAATAGCAAATGTCACACCCCCTCCCCGATTACCCTACTCAACTCGAGAGGAGATGTGAAGACAGTAAACATCACCCCTCTTGTGACGTATACTGTCCACTTGTACCTGATAATCTTGACAATTCATAACATACATATCTCTTCATACAACCAGAACAATAAGTACTTATATTCATATAATTAAACTTTCAACTTATCCACAATAAACTTATACAACATCCTATCTCACATCCCAACATATGTACAATTAGGTCTACATGCCACCTGTTTAAGGTTATATACACATACAACTCTTCAAATGTGACTAATTTCTGAAAACTCGAAGCTTAGGCAAGGCGAGCTGGAGTAGGCTAAGCACCGAGAACATCCTCGGTACCTGAGAGGAAAAGAAAACATGGAAAGCTTGAGCTAAGAGCCCCATGAGTGATGTGTTTTTGTAAAATAATCTTTTGTTTGAAAACAGGCATGTTACAATCATTATAACACCATATACGTAAACATGGATCCGTATCAACATTTCTGAAAAAAATCATACTTTCCAACCACTTAATCAAATCACATGAAATCACATTTAAAACATCGTTTCCAATCATATTCAATAAAACAGCCTTCAACGCATCAAGTCTCCTTCTGTTTTAAATTTCCCTTAGTCAGGACGGAGCAAGACTCAACGCACCTGACGTCGAAAACATCCTTAGTTGAGGCGGAACAAAACTCAACGCACTCAACGTCGAAAACAACCTTAGTTGGGGTGGAGCAAGACTCAACATGCCCGACGTCACAACCTCTATGTGCACATAGGAATATGGCGGGTTGCCCAAGTACCTTCTCCATGTCCCTCAGTACTGGGTCCCGGGGAAACTCACATGCCTTCTCATGTCCTTCAGCAGTGAGCCTCCTCTAAAACATTTTAGAAGCCAGTATTTTACATAAATAATTCACATAAAAATCTTTCATGAAAAATCAGATATTTCACGATAAATAACATTTCGCAACATACCTATCAACATCTTATAGAAAACAGATAAAAACATGTCTTGTGAACAATATAATCAAACATCAAGCTTTTCAAGAAAACAATTCATCTCAGAGCCAAATCTCATAAGAACACCGAACTAAACATTAATAAATTTCGTTTTCAAAAAAAGAAAAATGTCACTCACAACTTGTCCTTAGGCCTTGAGCGGATTATATGCCTTTCCGAGCTCTTCTTGGCCTGTAAATACACATTCCTCACGTTACGTTTTCCTTAAACTTCCTTTACTTGATCATTAAGTATGCATAATTAAACTCTAATCATGATTCATCATTGAGATTCCCCTTTTTCCCAAAGTAAACATAACAAACGAGATTTTGTGTCACTAGCGAAATTACTAACGAGATTTCACATTCCTAGCGAGATAATCAGCGAAAATACCCAATAGGTCACGACACTAGCGACACCCGGATAAGCGAGACTAGCGAGATTTACCTGAGGAACGAGACTTAGCGAAACCCAGCGAGATTTGTGAGACGGAAAACCCCCTACGTTCCAGCGACACTCGTCTCGCTACTTATACTTTATTTACTCAGCGACACCCGACAGCAAAGTTCCTTCCTTTCCTTTTTGTTCCCACTTCTACCTGATAAAAATCGTATTTTCAGCTAAATTTAGAACTTCCTCCCTTCTACAAACTTGTAAAGGAGTAGGTTCTCTAACTTACCTCGAAATTTCAGAGCATGTTCCTTCTCCATTTGAGAGATATTCTCAAATAACCCCCAGTTGCTCTCAATTTCCCAGCAAATCAATAGCAATCACTTCCACCTACAATTTTACATGTTTCCCCTTAAATTTAACTCAAACATCCTTCACAAAAATGGTTAGAAATTGAGTTAACTTACTAACCTCAAAATTTCAACCCTATCTTCCACTTCCTCAGCTCGCACTTCTCCAATGACTAGACCATGCTCGGACTTTACAACCACAATCAAACTTCCTGTTCCAGCTTAAGTTACACTACCAAAACGAATAGAATTTCACTTGAGTTCGACATAAACACTTTCTTCTACTTTTCCTCGTTCATTGTCTGAAAAATGGAACCGACTCGAACTCTGAAAAGTGTCTAAAATGATTAAATATTTGGTCCACTCATATATATATGTTGTCGACTTAACCTCCACTTCCATTCCTTTTTAAAATAAGTTGGTCGGCAGAGATTTTTCACCAACACACCAACGCATAGCACGCTCGATGCATCCTACCTCAGATGCCCACAGCAACACACCGCATAGCATGCTCGATGCATCCTACCTCAAACGCCCACAGTAACACACCAACGCATAGCACGCTCGACGCATGGAAACGTTTAACGCATAACTGCAGACCAACGACAGCCACTCTCCAACGCATACTAACCTTACCAACGCATGGTAGGTCAAGTATAAATTTTTTCCCCCACCAAGTTCCGACTTCCCTTACAACACGTGACACCTTTAACGCATAGTAGCTCTATCAAAACATAACAACTCTGCTACCTCAACAACGCATAGCCGTGGCCAACACTTAACCATTTTTGCTCCTTCACTCTCGGCCACCACTCCTCTTTTCAATGCATAACACATAGACTTCTTCTTAGCTTGCTTTTCCCTAAGGCTAAGCATGCCTTACAAGTTAGCGCTTACAGCAAAACTGCTAAAAATACTTACAACTAATAGCAAAATACACCATTTATCTGCGATAGACTGCTACCGGTCTATCATGACATAGATAGTAGTCTATCGCAATCTATTGCAATCTATACAGATAGACAATAAAAATTTTTGCTGTACTTATAAATATTTTGGTTACTTTTGATATATTTGAAAAGAGCCCTATTTTATACCTATATACGTATTGAATTACAAAGAGTATAGCTCCACATGCACTCTAAGAGAATTGATTTGAAATTTGTGACAAATTGGTATTTTTTCCCTTGAATTTGAATGACAGCGTTGTACATTAACTATTATTATTATTTTTTTATTTTTTTTTTAACATGTAAAATGCTTACTTGATAAATATTGTTGGTACAATGTAAAGTGAAAAATGTATCTTAACTTTTGTTTAAATGCCTCTGAAATTGGTATTGTTGAAAATATTATTTCATAAATTTTATAACAGGTTTGCACATTAAATTTGGCATTATTTTTTTAATCAATAAATATCTTGCCGCGGCATTTACAGAACGTTGGTAAATCATAATTTAAAAAATAGCTTGAAATTTAGTGGCACACAACATAAATTAAAGTTCACTTAACACTTACCCATTTTGTAAAAGCT
Source organism: Citrullus colocynthis (assembly GCA_031780015.1). Classification (NCBI taxonomy): domain Eukaryota; kingdom Viridiplantae; phylum Streptophyta; class Magnoliopsida; order Cucurbitales; family Cucurbitaceae; genus Citrullus; species Citrullus colocynthis. The sequence goes on from QLSR01000314.1 coordinate 2,579,972, forward strand.
GGTTGTAATGGTTTAGAATCCATATTTAACCATAAGTTATCACATTACTAAAAATACACTTTTAGAGACAAGCTTGCAACGTCACTAGAATAAACAAACAGTGACAAACTATGTGTTACTAAAAGTGCACTTTTAGTAAGCACTTAGCAACACGTGGTAAACACACAGTGACTACTGTGATGCTTACAGCAACACGTCTTTACACGTTGCCAATGCCTTTAGTGACATTTTCTGGGTTTTATCAACACGTTTTATTAGTTACTGAAAGTTGTTTTCTTGTAGTGATATTTCGTTTTGGTTGTAAACTCAAGTAGAGCATGACATATCCAAGCACGCACATCAAAAATCTTTTAGCTTGTAATACATCATAAACAATAGCGTTGTTGCACTCTACACCTAAAGAGGATCAATTTGGTGCAACATTAATCAATCCTTAACAATAGTTACATCATCACAATCACTCACAACACGTGCAACTCATACTCACATTTGATCTAACTTGTAATTAAGTTACGACTAGATCTTCAACTACTCTGAATATATGAGAGCTAGATTGAGATGTTTCCTCTGTTAAATATAGAATAGATTAATAAGTTGCGAAAATACATCTCTATTATATTGAAATTATGTCAAACTCAATATTTAAATTGATTTACTATTCTATAGTCTGTTGCAAACATCACACAACAATAATAATTAAACACTTGAAGTGCATAATGATGGAAAATTTTTCTAGTACTAAAGTAGTATTCTATTTATTATTTATTATGTTAACATGTTTTCTAAAAACAACGTAAATCAAGTCTACTAGCATTAAAAATATATTTATGAAGACAAATTTTTAGGGGAAAGAAAAAAGTAAGTATTACTAAATGTTCTACGAAAATTATTTTAAATGACAAAATTACTGAAAATATTTACAATTAATAGCAAAATACACAGTCTATTTATGTATATCATGACACAAACAATAGTTTATCGCAGTCTATTGCAGATAGACAGTGAAATTTTGCTATATTTGTAAATATTTTGGTTATTTTTGCTATATTTGAAAAGAGCCCAATTTTTTTTAACAATGGTATAGAGATTTTATTAGGATATTTGTAATAGATAGCAAAATAAGGGGAAAAATCTAAAAAAATAGTACATTTTAAAAATATTTGCAAATATGGTAAATGTTGACTAGTTAACTTTTGAATTTTTGTAATTTTCAATTTTGCTCTCCCTTGTCTTGCACAACTTTTTTTTTCATTTTTTTTCCTGCTTCCATCTCCCAATCTCCTCATATTTTCTTCTCTTTTTTTTTTCTTTCTTTTTCTAATTTTTCTTCCATATTCCCAACCTCCTCACATTTTCTTCTTCCCCTTCTGTTTTTCCTTTTTTTTTTTATTCCACTTTTTCCTCCGTCTCCCAATCTTCCCATATTTTCTTCCGCCATTTCTTTTTTTCTTTTCTTTTTTTTTTCCCAACTTTTCTTCCATCTCCTCAACCTTCTCATATTTTCTTCTGCCATTTCTTTTCTTTTTCCTCTTCTTTTTCCAATTTTTCTTCCATCTCCCTAATCTCCTTATATTTTTTTCTTCCCTTTTTTGTTTTTTTTCTTTTTTTCTCAAATTTTTCTTCCATCTCCACAATCTTCTCATATTTGCTTCTGTTTTTTTATTTTTCTTTTTCCAATTGATCTTCCATCTGCCCAATCTTCTCATATTTTCTTTTTCCCCTTTTTTTTTTTTTTTTTTTCTTTTTTTTTTTCCCTTCTTTTCTTCCTTCTCCTCTCCCTTCTCCTATTTTCTTCTCCCATTTCTTTTTTTTTTCCTCTTCTTTTTCCAATTTTTCTTCCATCTCCCTAATCTCCTTATATTTTTTTCTTCCCTTTTTTGTTTTTTTTATTTTTTTCTCAAATTTTTCTTCCATCTCCACAATCTTCTCATATTTTCTTCTGTTTTTTTATTTTTCTTTTTCCAATTTATCTTCCATCTCCCCAATCTTCTCATATTTTCTTTTTCCCCTTTTTTTCTTTTCTTTTTCCTATTTTTATTCCATCTCCTCAATCTTCTCATAATAATATAAATCTATCCGTGATAGTCACTAATATACTTATAACTTAGTTACTTAAAGAATTTTATTATTGATTGAAGAATTTATTAGCTATCACTCATGTTTTTAAATTTTAGAAAATAATTTACTAAATATTTGTGTATCGGTAATATCAATTATTAGTGATAGAACTTAGATAGATATCAATCATATTTATGTATCGGTAATATCGAACTTAGGTAGATATTCGGTGATAGAATTCTATTATTGATAATCATGATAAAAGTTTCTTAATAATAGTCATTGATAACTTTGAGTGTTAATATTTCAAAATTGATAGGTACTAATAAAAGTCTACTAGAAATAACCACAAATATTTTCTTCCACAGTTAATAGTCACTCATAAAAATCTATCATTGGTAGCCAAGTTAGTGGAATTAATTAATAAAGTTGAATCTCGAACTAAAATGTACGTGACATGCCTAGAAGTTATCACTTATAGCATGCTATCAATGATAGAAGCTATCAACGATATCATGTTATTTGATGGTAAAAATGAATCACCAAAGTTATCTTTAATAGCATTTAACAATGATAGAAGCTATCATCAATAACCACGATATAAGTGATATCAATGATAGAACATAGGTGATATCCATATATTGATAATATAAAAGTCAATTCCATTTAATGAAAGTCTATCATTAATAGTCACTGCTAAAAGCTATTGGTGATAGCCACTAATAGGAGCTATCAATGATATGACTGAGGAAGAGTCACTTATAAAACTCTCATTAATAGACTTCTATCACTTTTAGCTTTAAATGTTAATCTTTGAAAGTTGATAGTTTCCTTACAAAGTTGATAACTACTTATAAAAATCTACCATTGATAACCACTTATGGCCTTAAGTGTTAATATTTCAAGTTTGATTCCAATTGATGAAAGTGTATCAGCAATAGCCACTAATAAATGATAGCAAATTGAAAGCTAACATTTCAAGTGTTACGAATTCAATGTTGTATTAATATTTCTCAAATTGAAAGCCATAAATGACAGCAGCTATCAGAGATAGCCACTGATAGCTATCACTGATAGTTGTTATTAGTGATAGCTTTCAATTTGAGAAAATCAGAAGAAAGACGCGTGAAATGGTGGGCTGAACATGGACTTTTTAGTCATTTATCAATATGACTATGACTAATAGTTGCTATCAGTGATATCTTGTGCTAATTTTGTACTATATCCCTAATATATTTTTTCTTGTACTATATTTTTTATTATTTTAGATCTAATTGCTATTTGTACAACCAACCCATTTTATTATGATGAGAGAATTATTGGATCTTGACTAGTGGCTGAGGCCTTGAATGATGTGAAGCATTGCCTAGTCTATTGTTTACAACGACCATTCAAATTCAGACTTTATGTTTGAGTTGTGAGGTTTGATAGTGGAGGGTAGAGTGGGTTCGTAGGCCTACCTTCAACCTCATCAATAATGCTTGTTATCCCAACTGCCCAAAAACAAAGATTAATTTAATATTAAATCTACTCTAATTAATTCAGAAATGTGAAATAGTCGGAAGAAAAAAAAAACATACGGTTTAATTGTTATATAGTCCTTAAATTTTAAAATGCTACACTCGTACTCTTTCAAATATTTGAGTCAATCCAACCAATTTCTTTTCCTTCTTCTTTCTTTGCCGCCTTCTAATTTTAAATCGTTGAAACAATTGAATAATGCAACACGGCCAACAACCACCCATAATTTCCATTTCCATGGCTTCCACAATCTCTGCCATAGACGGCCGCAACCACTGCTCCACACACACGCATCGCCCTGCCAATTCCACCACTTTCCGCACCCTCACCTCCGCCCATTTCGGCATCGCTGCCATTCTCTCATCGTAAATTCCTTTGAAATTTTTCTCTTCCATCAATGCCCTTGCCCACTCCACAATCGAAGTCGGCGATTTTGAAATATCCATCGCTTTTCTACCACTGATCACTTCTAATACAACCACTCCGAAGCTGAATACGTCGCTTTTTGTGCTTAGTTTGCTTGCCGTCGTGTAACTTGGATCCAAATATCCGATTGTTCCGGCGGGTTTATCGTTGCCGCTGTATAAATAATTATATGAGAGTTATTTAAATCATACATTATTCGTAACTCAAACTAAGGTGTGCACGCTAATTTTTTTTATTACTTTAAAATACTTAAATTTACGCGCACCACATAAATTAATAACTAAAATCTCATAAAATTTTAAATATTAAATATGCATAATATATATTATACACTTAATATGGAGGATAAACACTATTAAATTCAAACTTTTATATATATATATATAATTTGAGTGAAGTTAATAAACTTGAAAAAAAATTTATTCAACCCAAAAGAGCCAAATCAATTAGGTAAAAGTAGAAAAATTTAAACTAACTCAATCTTTCCTGTTTTAGTTGGATAGTTTGACTTACTTAAAAATATTATCTAATTAGTTTATTTAGATGATTTTGAATGGAATAGAGTGAAAAATAGAGATTTTTTGTACGGATAACCTATTTCTGTAGAGATTAATGTAGAATGACTCCATTATCATGTTAGAGATGTCTCTCCAATTACAAAATAATTAGAGCTCTAACACGATATTCATTTTAATCGAAATTTTTTTTTAAGGACATCTCTAATATTGCAATAATGCATTTTAGATAGGAGTGTTCTATGACATAAACAAAGTGTTAGGTTTTCTAAAATTGGGTTATTCAAAAGTCATTTATACGAAAATTTCCCTAAACAAAATTTATAAATCATCAACAGACATTCTAAATTAAGTTTTATAAAAGTTTTTAGAAAAAGAAAAAAAGAAAAAAAAAAGTTTAAGAGTTAAAATCAATACCCGATTGCTCCGGCGGGTTTCCCGGCGCAGTCGGACGCGGCGGACACGGCCAGCCCGAAATCCGCCAGTTTGAGATTCCAATTAGAATCAAAGAGGATGTTTTCGGCCTTGATGTCTCTGTGGATGACTAAAGGATCGGCTTGGTGAAGAGTGTGGACCGCACGTGCAATCTGCGTGATTATGTGGAGGCGTGTGGGCCAAGTGATGGGTGGGGGTGCGGGTGCGAGAAGCAAATCATGAAGCGAGCCGTTGGACATGAACTCCATAACCAAAAGCTTGTTTTTGTTGGTGGGCGAGTCGAGAGTGGTTCCAAGAAAGTTAACCACCAAGGGGCTTTGACGCAGAGACCATAGAACCCGAGCTTCGTTCTCTACTTTCAAGTAATTGCTCTCTAATAATGGCTTCTTCACAGCAACTACTCGATTGTCTTCAAGTATGCCTTTGTAAACCCATCCATGAGATCCTTTCCCTATGATTCTTCCAGCTGAGAATCCATCAGTGGCGTATAAAAGTTGTTGGTACTCAAATAGCTCAATCATTTTTCAAGTGTGAGCTTTTGAGGATTATGAACTGAAATTATAAATGCTGTTGTTGCAGCTTTTGGGGTGAGTGGGAAATTATTGAAGAAAGGAAAAAGGGAATCTGGGAAAAACCAATTTTAAACCCCCCTACCCCCATTACCTTTACCTTCTTTGCTTTATTGGGCTCTCCACTTCAATTAATTTCCATAAATTAATTAATTAAAAAATAAAATGGCAATTCTCCACTGTCTTTCTATGCTTTATTTAATTAAATCACCAGGGGTTCTGGTGAATCCTTTGCTTCCATTTTGTAATTTAGATGGAGCGTTGAATTCGAATTAATATATATATATATATATATAAACAAAGAGGTAGTTGTATAATGACGTAGTGAATAAATTGTGTTTTCTATTATTGGTTGAATAATTTAGGATTTTCTAATTATTGGGGGTGTGATAATTGTAACTTGTAAGCTTTGGAATTGGTCTTTCAATGCGGCAGCTAAATAAATAGATTGAATATTTATTTTACACAAAAGTGTCCTCCAATCTACTTATTCGGTGTATTTATAATAATAGTAGTAGTAAAAAGATGCATGTTCGAAATTGTTACCTTCGTAAACAAAAGTAAGAATGGACGAAAAATTCTAAAGGATAAAATAAGGTATAGTTGATATTTTCATAACAATTTATTCTATTTATATTTGAATTTCTTAGAAATAAACCACGATATTTTTTATAATTACTGTTCGCACGAAGTTTCTTGAAAAACTTGTTTCGTGGAGTTGAACTTAAGGTGATATAGATTTGATGCAGATGTGGTTCGATCTCTAGTACTTGATTATCTGATTCTCTCTCCGTTGAATGCATACACTCGATGTGTGGAAGTTGAGCATTGATGTATGGAAGTTGAGAGCGCATGATGTTCTTGAAATGCAGGTGTTCCAAAGAAGTTACATACATTTATGTGTTCCAAAGAACTTACCAAATGTGTATGTAGAATGTATATGTTCCAAAAGACTTACCAAATGCTTTCGGGAAGAATTCTCTGGGCTTTGAAGTGTAGAATTTTCTGAACCAGGAACTCTTATATATATATATATATATATATATATATAAAGTTATCAGGTGGGCTTTGTGGGTGGGCTTTGTGGGCTGAAGCTTGGTTGGTCCATGGACCTGCCTTTTGTGGCTCATAAATTGGACTTGGGTTTTAATGGGCCTTTGGGTCAAATTAAGCCTCTTTTAAGACTCAATTATATTTTAGCCCAAATATTAATACCAAATTAGATCAAATTACTTTATTCAATCCAACCGTCCAGACGAAACACATGTGGCATCACCGACATTTGCCAATTTATGTCTTCAATTTCAATTTGGGACACATGTAAATTTTTTAATTAGTCCAAAGTTCAATTGTTCGTAATTTCGTCATTAATTTGGTAAATGACATAGCAATTTATGATTAGTTCAAAATTTCTCCTTCAACAACTACATCAAAAATTTTGAAATTAAAAATTAAGTTGAAATCATGTATGAAATTTTAAAAATGAAAAATTAAGTTGAAATGATATGAAATTTTACATATTTGAATTAGGCTAATAAACTAAAAATTTATTTGGAAAACTTCGTAGTTTTTGGTGGGGTTAGTTGCAGGCTGAAGGGGAGGGCGATGGGCCAAAGCCCAGAACCAGAATTGATTGATTCGATTAGAGTGAGTACAAAGATGGGCCAAAAAGCCCAAACGACGAAGGGTCATTGGGCCTTGAAGTCCATTATCATGCGCAATCAGAGGCGGCTGCTTCGGAGATTGGTTTTGATTGGATTTAGTTGGTGCGGAAAAGAAGAAGTGAAATGATGAAGTCATGTGAGATACACGTGCAAAGAAGGAATGCAATCATTTCATTTGTTAGAAACCCCACCGCACAATGACGTATCTCTTCTACGTGTAATTATCATTTATCACTCCCTCTCAGTCGGAGCCGGGACCTACCAATTTACATTAGCTTTTCAAATAATATAATATATCATTTTTTTTCTTTTTGTTGAAAATAGACATCAAATAATTAAAATAGTTAATATGCCCAAATCCCCCAAAACCAAAACATAAACTCATTTAGAAAAATCATCCTACTTACTACCAGAAACAACTCACCCACCAAATTCTAACATCATCGAATGTACCGAAACTAATTCTAATGTTGCACCTCTTCCACCATAAATATCGTTGGAGTCAACACATCCTTTTCTTCTATCAATAATCTAACCGCAGTGTGTCTTGCAAGCTTAAATAAATTTATTTCTATAAAATTACAATCATTTTAGTTCTTGAAGACTTTAGAATTTTAACCCTTAGATGTCTAATTTTAGACCATATAATTTTATATAAATTTTAAATTTAGATTAGCTTTTTTTTAATTAATTAATTAATTAAATAATAATAATAATTTACATGCAGAAATACTCTATGAGAATGTATTCCCGAAAAATTGTATTGAAAAGGCTAATTATATAATAAAAATATTTTGAAAAATTTAACAAATGGGTAGATTAAATTTAATGTTTATTGAAAATACATTGACTAAAATTAGATATTTAAGAATATGGTGGACTAAAATTGAGTAAATTTTATTCATAAATCACCTAATCTATGAGAGTTGTATAAATTAAATCCTAAAAAAAATTATATGAATTTAAATCATCACTTTTACATGCGTATATTGCTTATTTAATTTAAATGTAAGGATTAATGTAAATTAGAGAGAAATACCTTAATCAACTAGGTAGTAGCGATTCTTCATTACAAATGATTTTTTTTTTTTTAATCTTCTCGTCTATTTTCCTACTTACTTAAAAATAATTAAGTATGTTGGCGCTTAGATCTCGTTTGCTTTAGGTTACGCTGTGGGTGTCTGGTGGCCTTGGCCTCTTGCCCGCTTCCCTCTGGTCTTGTCCCAATCTTGTCCAAACTTATCTGTATAAGAGATTTTCGCACCGATGTCATGTTGAGGCTACTGGACTCTAATCCTTAAGTTAGTATTAGGAATGACTAATTCAGCTAAGAACAAAAAAAAATGTCAGATATCTCCTTTTGAGATTACTTACCCTCCTTCCTAGTGGGGTGGGGTGATTGAATGAGACTATTTATAACTCAAACCTCTAACACATGCCCATGGTTGTGTGTGAGACAGTAGGAGTATCAAGGATGTTTGTGGCACTTGAGGTTGCAGAGTGTCAGTCCCATCTCAACTTGGTTATTTTTTGATTGGTATACATTTATCGACTCAGTTGGTCAACTCAGACCCCAATGTGCTGACATTTCTCTTTTGGCATGCACACTTTTCTATGCTCTTTTTCAATATCTTTTGTGCTTGGGCCATCCGTGAGCTATGGACCTTGCCTTGAGCAACTTTCAATAATGTATAAGAATTCTTACTACGTTCTTGAGAATTTTGGAGGAAAAGAATAAGTTCATTGAGAAGATTTTAAACAAATAAAGTGAAAATGTCAATAAATCACTAATAGACAGCGTAAGTTAATTTATGTACGAAAGTTATGAGTTTAAGAATGTGTTTGGAATACATTTTCAACTGTTTAATATAAAAAACAAGTCATTTTACAAAAAAAAATGGAGTGTTTAGCAACTACTCAAAATAGATTTTAAAGTATATTTTTAAAAAAAAAATTATCAAAAGAATTTAAATAAAAATAAGATTTTTTAAAAACATTTTTTTCTCAACTCAATCTAAACCGGCCTTAAGTCAATATTTTCATTAGTTTGAGGTGAAAATTGAAACAATTTCAAAAAAGTTTAGGATATAAATAGTTTATATTTATCATTATTATTATTTTAGTAATTTAAATTTTTTTTTTTTTCCGAGAGAACAATTCAATGCAATCATTTTGTTTTAGTTCGGCTACAATCAATATCAATGATTTAGGAACATGAACTTACTCAATGATTAAATATACTCAAAAAAAGAAAGAAGAAAAAAAAAAAACATAAAATTTTATAGGCTGTAAATAAGTAAATGAGTTTTTTGACTTTTGACTTCTGTCTTATCCGCATGGCATCTTTTGGTCCACTATGTTCCTTTTTCTCCCACCTATTAACCTCTATATATATATATATATATATATTATATACACACTATAATTTATTTTATTTATTTTATTTTTTCTATTTTTCAAAGAATTTTTTAGAAATAGAGAAACGGTTGAAAATAATTATAAATATAGCAAAGTGTTACTTTCTATGATTTATCACTCCACCAGGTAAACATATGTTTATCACAGTTTATCACAAATAAAAAGTGAAATTTTTTATATTTAGTCTGATATTTTTTTCTATTTATAATAATTTTTTTTTTTTATAATCTTATCACTAGTTTACCTGATTTAGTTGTTTTTATAGTAATTTATTGACATGTGTGAGAGTAAATAAATAAGTTACCATCATTGAGTTAGTGAATCAATAATGTATTTGATTAATGGCCAAAATAGCAAATATATAGCTCAGTTGGAAGAAATGCTTTGATTATCTCAAACTTGAAATTAGAGATTCGATTCTCCGGTCACACATTGCTAAAAATTATTTAAAATGTATTTAAATTAATAAATCAGATTGACTTTTATTAGGTATGTAATTATTTTGTTGGACAACTATAGATTTGGGTTTTATTTGAACCCATTTTCACAAGTTTACCAAGCAACCTAGCTATTTTACTAGTTCCTCGACTATATAGGTAAATAAAATTTCTTGCCTCTCGCCAAAGTGAGCTAATTAGCCCAACGGTAATTTGCAATAGCTTCCTCCAAAGTTGTTGTACTAAAAAAAAAAATTATTGTCTCTCGATGGTTATCTCAAACTCCATTCTAAATCATCGTTCATCTCATATAATAACATAAAGTAGTGTCTATTTAACATAAAATGAAATGATTGCTCTTGTAAGAGCTGTTGAGCCTTTCATTTACCTGTAGGAAAGAAAACATTTAATCTATGATGATCGTATGTACATTTTATCAAGTACCCTATCTCTCTTTGCCTTTTAAAGACAGACATCCATTGTCCTATCAACCACAAGAAATGAAAATCACGAGCAACTATGATGCAATCGAAGTTGATCAAGTTACCAATACATGGCAAACATGTAAGACAAATAAAATTTCAAATATATATCCCCTAATAGAAGGCAATTATGTGGGTAGATGTAATAAATGAAGGAGATCTTGAAGATCCAAGGAAAATAATACAAAATAAAAAAATGACAAATTTGGAAATGCTAAATGTAAAGACTTAGGTAAGAGATGGAGAAATGGGAACAAGTGATGGGCGTGAGGGATGTAAGAAATGTCTTTAGACTGAGACTACATAAAAACTTGGATTGATGTTTATATGAACACCATACAAATTACAATGTAACATTTGTTTTTCAAATATTAAAATTAGTAACTTTTAAACTGTTGGCGCTCGGATCTCGCATATATATTTGTCGCCATTGCAGATTGCTCGTGGGCTTGACCTACAAATCACTTTTATTGGTTTGGTCTCGCTCTCCAAGTAGACCTGCATCAAAAACCTCTCCAAGGTAATGACTCTCATTTAGAGATTAATTACTCACCCTCTTAAGTTCGTCAAATGAGCCTATTTATAATGTCATTCCTCTAATAGTCACTAGAAATTACATGTAGTTCAATTATTTCTCAATTGATATATATTTACTGACTTGATTGGTCGACCTAGAACTCAATACTCCGACTTTTCTCTTTTAGAATGTTGTTTTTTTTATGCCACTGCCTAATTTTTCTTAGACTTGAGAATATACGTAAACTTCTTTTTAACTTTGTCTAAGACAATTCTTAACCTAAACCATTAAAAAGTTGGTAAAAATGATGTAAATTAGAAAAAGTAAAAGAGTAAAAAGTAATAAATGAGAGGGGGGGGGGGGGGGGGGGGGGGATGTTGGAACATAGGAAAAAGTGAAAGTGAAAGTGAAAGGAAAGGTAAAAAGGAGAAAGTGAGTGGGAACAGAAAGAAATGAGGATCGGTCACTGATGTAATATCATTGATGGGATCTGCATAATTTTCAACTATAAAAATATTAATTACTTCTCTCTACGCTTCTCTTGTACAACGGTGTGGGTGTGTGTGTGCGCTTAGTAATTTGACAACACTCAGTAGTCAGTCAGTACAGACAACAATTTATTACTCTTTACCCCCACACTCTCTTACTCCTACTCTTCCCTCACACCTTTTATCTCTTTATTCTTTCCCCCTTTTCTTTTTCAATTCCCCTTTCCCTACGACGCAATGCCATTCGTATTAAATTTCTGTCGACATCTAAATATGTTTATCTTAAAAAAAGATTTTATGTTGCTATTAATTATAAATCGACATTTCTATTATATCATAAAAAATTTTACAAAACGATACAGACACGGTTACTAATATAAATCTAATGGTAAATAATAAACAATGTCAACTTGTTAAAAAATTTAATGGTATATATTTTCTAAAAAAATATTTATTGTTTTTATAATTTTTCATAAATATCCTTTACTAAATATTTTATCGAAATATGTGTAAAATTAAAATCATAATATTTAATTACGTGGATGTCAACTGTTTAAACTTTATTGTGAACTTAAAACTCTCTTCTCTTCGACGCCTTTTTCTTTTCGTTTCTTTCCCTCACTCTAGGATGCAAATTATGCAATAGTATTAATATTAAATTTTTGTCAATATTCGAAATATCCATCGAAATTTCTACATTTTCATGAGTTTTGTGTTCATGTTAGAGGTTTAATCAACATCTCTATTATATCATATAAATATTCATGAAACAATAATATAATTTTTTGTATAAATATTCATTGACATTGACATTTTCATCAAAATCTGTGTAAAATTAAAACTCCGACATTTTTATTGACATTAATATTTCAAACCTTGATGCAAACTCAAAACTCTCTTCTCCTTTGACAATATGTAAATATTTTTTTTCTTTTCTGCTTTTTACTCTTCCATTTTCTTCACTCAATTTCATCTCAATGCACATGAACATTAACGTCTTGCTCCCATTTGATAAATGTTGAAAATTAAGCTTATGAATACTCATTTCATCTCTAGATTTCTTACCCTGTTATTTACTTTCTACCAATATTTTAAAAAACCAGGTTAGGTTTTGAAAAACTAACAAAAAGTAAATTTACAAAACATATTTTTGTTTTTAAAATATGTTCTATTATAACATAATAATTAATATACCAATATAAAATTTTGATCTATTTATATCGATATAAAATTTTGATCTATTTATCAAATAGATGTGTATCAATAATTAGTGTGTTAATCTCAATTAGATACTAAATTTTTGTTTTTGAATTCAAATGACAATTTTCTAATTTTTAGATATTTTAATTTTAGGTTATTTTAGTTATTTACTCCTTTCTTTCTTTATTATTCTTTTACTATACTATTTGAATTCAGTATATTTAAATAAAATGATTGACTAAATATTTAATTATTTTATTTAAGAAAATGTTAGAAAACTATGGTAAGCATTTTTTTTAAAAAAAAAAGACTTAACTTTTTAAAAACTAAATAATTATCGAACAGAAGTAAATTATATATAATTTTCTCCATAACCACTAAAATATTAGGGAAAGACATTCAAATCGCAAAAACTGAACTAACCGAAAACTTAGTGAGATAGGAAAATGCGGTTAGACCCAGTTTGAAAAAATCTTGAAATTGAATTATTTTGTTCGATTTAGTTTCAATTTTAAAAACTAAACTGAACCGTTTTTAATTAATATATATTATTTATTTATTTCATATATTTATATATTTAAAAAATAAAAAAGATCAAAACCAAATTTAAAACTGAATTAAATAATACCGCAGCGTTATTTCTTTCCACTTTTATCTATTTCCTTTTGATAAAAATATATTTCCTTTTATTTTATCATTTAATAATGTAAAATCCGTTCCACCTACTTTTGATCTAGGATTCTTTTTTTTTTTTTTTCAAATAAAATATAAAATTTAATGGCATCTAATATTTAAAATATATAAATTCTTCAGCACCAAGATTAGGCTACATGCTTCAGATATTTGGACTATTCACGAAACAATTTTCAATTCCGAATTTTTATTTTCATTTCAAAATTGTTAAATTTTAATTCCCTTATTTTTGGGAAAGAGGAAAGAATATTTCCACGCATATTTAATTATAATAATAAGCAATATTAGTTAATTAAACAACAATGGAAGACTTTCATCAACAACTGAGACAGAGAATGTGGATAAGACCATGACTTTCATGTGATGTATATATATATATTTAAGATGCTAAAAAAAATTTTAAAAAAATTGGGAAAACCGAGTTAAGTAGTGTTAAATGAGGGCATAATTGTGAAGGGGGGCGATGAATTATTTAATGTAAATGGTGTTACATTACGTACATTTAAATATGATTGTGATTAATTAATTTAAGAAGAAAATGAAAGTGGAAAGCGCTCGGAAAGCATTTTTGGAAAGGGATTATTGGGCGACGTGGAAATATCAAAATGGGAGTGCCCCGAGTGAGAAAGGAAAGAGAAAAGACGGGGGAAAAGGAAAATTATATATAATGCGGAGTCGGGTTGGGATGAGCTGTCGGACTACTTCATTAGATGCTTTTATTTCTTTATTTCTTTATTTCTTTTTTTTCTTTTCTTTTCGGTTAATCTGATTGTTTTACCAGCCCTGCGTTGGGCAGCTGGTTTCTAGTCTAAAAGATGGTGAAATGACCATAAAGCCCCTGAGGGCTAAACAGAGGAAACCACTTTCGTTTTGGTTGAAGAAAAGATGTTATGAAATTGACAAATAAATAAAACATAAACATGCAAAATAGTAGAGGATCGACAATGGTTTATTAACAGTGTATTAGTTACGTCCACGAGTAAAGGAAGAGCAATATATTATTCTAGTAGTATAGATTACAAAGTAAAGACATCGCTAGAATTTAGGAGAAGTAGAATAGTAAGCTAAGAGATTATGAAGTCTAGGAGAGGTTGTGAATTCTTGGAGCCTACAGTGTAAAAAGTTGATAAGGCATAAAATTGATGTTTTTTTTTCTTTTTTTATTGGTGAGATCCACCAAATTCAATAGGGCAAATAAGAAGAGAGTTTCAAACTCATACATCTCAATTCCTTGGACTAAACACAAGCCTAGAAGACTAGGGTTAGGGTTGGTTTGGAAGGGTATGAAAAGGTAAAAAGAAAAGAGGGGAAAGGGGGTGAAAATGTAAGGAAGGGGAAAGGGAGTGGGGTGGTGTTAATTAGTTTGGTTGGTTGTTAATTGTAATTGTTATTGTTTTTGAAGGGCCCACCTAGTAGGAATGAGAGAGAGTAGAAAATTTGTACCACTATGAGCATGGAAAGATTTACAAACTACAATACTAAATTTGTTTAAAAATGGGAGTGAGATAAAAAGTTAAAAAGGGAGAGAAGAGTGAATGAAAAACCCACAAACACAAATGCTATGGTAGTGGGTTAATTAAACCCTATTTGAAACTGCAAAATTTTCTGTAAACAAACTGAGATGGAAAAAGAAGATTGAGAATTAGAATATAGAGAGAAAGAGGTAGGGAAAGGGAATGATGAGAGAGCCAAAGGGAAACATAGAAGAAGAAAATTATAAAACATAAAAAATAAAAGAAGAAAAAAAAAGAAAAAAAAAAAAAAAAAAAAAGAAAGAGAAAGAGAAAGAGAGAGAGAGAGAGTCAAAGGGGTTTCCCCACCAAATGGAACTTACAGATATGCAGCAAAGCAACAAGCAGCAGCAGCAACATCATCAACTCCACCATCAAAACCAAAACCAAAAACGTGGTTCTTCTCAATCACAATCTCAATCTCCATCTCCATCTCCTCAGCAGCACCTTCATGGAGTTCCTTTCGATGGCAGATCACCAGTTTCGGGAGCAGCAGCAGCAGCAGCAGGAGGAGGAGGAGGAGGAGGAGGAGCTCCACCTTTCATGGCTTCCATCTCCTCTCTTGTCTCCCTCCCTCCTCCTTCTTCTTCCAATTCTTCTGTTTCCTCCGCTTCTAACGCCGCCGCCCCTCCTCCTCACCTCGACGCTTCACTCGTCATCGCCACCCGATCCGACACCACCACCACCACCGATCCTTCTCCCCGATCTGCTTCTAACAATAACGCTCTCAAGCGATCCACCAAAGATCGCCACACTAAAGTCGACGGTCGTGGCCGTCGTATACGTATGCCGGCCACTTGTGCCGCTAGGGTTTTCCAGTTGACTCGTGAATTAGGCCATAAGTCAGACGGCGAAACCATCGAGTGGCTTCTCCAGCAAGCCGAACCTGCCATCATCGCCGCTACTGGCACCGGTACAATCCCTGCTAATTTCTCCTCCTTAAATATCTCAATTCGTAGCAGTGGATCCACTCTCTCTGCTCCTCCCTCCAAATCCGCTCCCCATTCCTTTCATGGTGCTCTGGCTCTCGCTCACCATCCCCACGCCTATGATGAAGGCTTCGCACATGCTGCTCTGTTAGGGTTTCACCAGCACCAGCAACAGCAACAACAGCAACACCAACTCAATTTAATGACCGCCGATCAAATCGGCGACACTCTCCCTACCGGCGGCGGCGGAGGAGATTCAACCGATAACTATATGAGAAAACGATTTAGGGAAGACCTGTTTAAAGAAGATACACAATCTCCAGGAGAGAGCAGTGGCGGCGCTGGATCTCCGAAAGCAATGAAGAGCGATCTGCAATTAGAGAAACAACAACCACCATCAGCTTCTTCGTCGGGGCTACTGCGGCCTGGGGCGGCGATGTGGGCCGTGGCGGCTCCAGGTCCGAGCAGTGGAGCGAGTAACACGTTTTGGATGTTGCCGGTGACGACAGGTTCAGGCGGAGGAAATGTAGGGAGTTCTTCTGGCGGCGGCGGCGTTGGGGGAATGGAAGCTCATCAGATGTGGCCATTTTCGACAAGTGGAAACACATTACAGGCGCCGTTGCATTTGATGCCAAGATTTAACATCCCGGAAATTCAAGCGGCGGCGGCAGCAGCAGGAGGACGAGGCGGCGGGCAATTGCAACTGGGTTCGATGTTGATGCAACAAGGTGGCGGAGGAGGCGGTGGTTTGGGAGTAACGGAATCGAATTTGGGAATGTTGGCTGCTCTTAATGCTGCTTACTCTAGAGGCGGTGGTTTCAATATTAATTCTGACCATAATCATCCATTGGAGAATCATCCTCACACTCATACTACTGATAGTGGAGATGAAGCTCCAAACACTTCACAATGACAAACCAAAACCAAAACCCATTTCAGTAAGTTATTCTTTGTGTATAAAAACACACCTTTCAAATTTCAAATTCCCCTCCAATGCTCATTTTTAACTTCCTACTACATTTCCAACATCACCATAGCTTATTCCACATGAACCTAAATTCAAAATCATTATTTATCATGTGGGGGTAATTTTTTTTCCTTGTTTTTATTAATTATGAGTTTTATGAGGAGAGAGAGGTAGGGGTAATTTTATTTTGTTTTGTTTTGTTTTGTTTGAGATGTATTTTGTTGGGAGATTAGGTACATGATTGAGAGTGAGACTGTATAGGAGGAGAGATCTCTATTCTATATTATATGTTTTAATCAGAATATATTTGCTTTTTTTTCTTTTTCTTTTTTTTTTTTTTTTACTAGAAATGCAATGAATTTGGGGAAAAAGGGGGGGAATTTCATTTGAGGGAGAAAAAAGAAAAAAAGAAATGCTCTTTGTGGCTTAGTTGTGTTGTTTTTCTTTCACTTTTTTGACCCTTCACTGCATTAAAAAAAAAAAAAAAAAAAAAAAAAAAAAGGGTGTAGAGGAGAGAGAGAAGCAAAGTGTGAATTTTGTGGTTGGTACCAAAATATTGTTCCTTTGTTCTGTCTATTTTAAGAATCTCTACCCTTCTTCTATATCCGGAAAATTGACCAACTCCATTCCCACCCTGTCCCTTACCTCTTCTACACTTTCCATCTTCATCCCTCTCACTCTTTTTTATTTTTTTTTATTTTTAATTTTGGTCGTCTCAGTACGGAGGTTAAGTTAAGTTGCTAACACTCTATTGCTTTGCTAACTTAGCTTGTGGAAATAATATAATGTATTAATTTAACATATCGTTGGCTGCTTATTCTCTTCCTTCGTCTTCACCTTCGGCAACCAAACCAGTTAACCACCACATAAATTCGGAAGAAGCATCNATAAATAATGATAATTGAGAATTAGATGCAAACTTTGAACTGACAAAATGTGAGAGTTTATGTAGAATCACCATTAATGGAAATGGAATCTTAGAAACTAGAAAGAAACTCAATAAATCCAACAAAGATAAAATATAAATTGATAAAATATTGTAATTTCCATAATTTATGGAGATCAGATATCATAATTGTATGTCATAGAAACTATATAAACAAAATAGGGTTTCTCACTTTCTCCTTCTCCTTTGTTGTGCATAATTAACCTCTACCATACATACATACATTTGATTAATTAAGACTCATTGTCAGCTTAAAAGATTAAAGATTTGAATCTCGACTACTAATTAAGAAAATGAACGAATACACGTATATAATTAATTATTTATATTTCTAAATAAAAAGAACTAAAGGAAAGCTTTTCATTTTCTATTAAAACCATTTCACTTCCTTTTGGGAATGTTAGCTATAGCACCACATGGAGAACAAGATTATTGTTAATGTGATTCTTGTTGACACATAATTAGAATGAAAGTTCATTAAACTTGCCAGCATATTCAACAATCAAATCATTTGTTACTTCTCATAAGATTTGAGGTTCAAATCTCCATCACCACTTTTAAAATATATATTTTAACTTAGAAATAAGTATGTCATAACATTCTACCAAACATTTAGATATTTTGACGAGTTATTTGTTCTCTTTCTTGTAGTTCAATATAGAGTCTGAGTTTAAAGAAGTATATGAATATACCAATATCACATTCAAATGAGAGTAATCAAGAGGATATGAAAGCATATTTAAGAAAAGCTTAAAAAAATTGAAAGTTATTAATATTTATACCAATTACCAACAAAGTACACCTTCCTTTTCAGTGGCGTAATCATAGAAACTTCAAAGCTAAGCATGTTTAACTTGGAGCAATTCTATGTTGGACGACCTTTTGAAAATTCTCTTAGAAAGCATATGAGTGAGGACAAATCATGCTGAAATGACCCATGTTGATTTGTGGGGATAATCTCCACTCTCGGAAGCAATTTAAGACAAGTAGATAACGTAAATTTGGGACTAATGCATTACATTCAAGGTTACAATGCAGAGGATCGAACTGTTAACTTTAAAATGATAATTAGTGGCTTTATCCACTAGATCAAGCTTAAATTGTCGTTCTTCACAAATGAAAATTTTATATCAATATGTTGACAATCAAGTGCTTAATAAGTAATTAGGTAGTTGAATACCACACACAATATCCCAATCCCATTTTTGGTCAATTTTAATTTAATGATAAAATAATTATTCCATCACATCAATGTATAAAACAAACAAGATATTGAAATGTATAGAATTATCCTAAAAAAATGTATAGAATTAAATGTAAGAGAAAAGAGGATAGATGGGCAAAAAGTCATTAATTGGGTTTGCATTGGTATAGTATATGATGAAGAAAATCCAAAATGGGCAATTTGTAATTTAATGGACTCATCATTTCCTGTTGAATTCAGTTGTCCCCACACCCCACATTATTGCCTTCTATCAATCTCTAACATATTCATATATTTAGATTTTGTACACACTCACTCCCTCTCAATTTTTCTTTTCTTTAATCTTTTATATTTCTTTTGAGAAGAATTATTGTCATTTTTCTTTCTGGAAACAAATGCAATGTTACATTCAAAGACCCCAAAGAAAGATCTCAAAAAATCTCCATCTTTCGTTTTACAAAAAAAATAAAAATTAAAAAATTTTAAAAAATAATATTTATAGATATATCAAATCGATAGACGCATGAATTCCCAACCGTCAATTTAACGGTTTGGGTTGAGTGCTCTGGGACCATCAAGGTCATGCAACGAAATCAAGGTTTTTGAAGCGATGATTATTTGTGAAAGTCTTCTTAGTATTAACTCTCTCAATGTTCGATTTGTCGTTATGGAGTTGAATCGTCTGGAGGTTGTTAATCTACTGAACATCTCTTTAGATCTTACTGATGAAGTCTCTTCTTTTATCCTTGAGGCTAAGTGATGTAGGCTTAATTGTCTAATTAAGAGCCCGTTTGAATTGACTTAAGAAAAAAATGTTTATCAGAAAACTTATATTTATTTAAACTCTTTACAAACTGTTTAGAATACACTTCAATATCCATTTTAAATGGTTACCAAACACTATAATTTTTATCCAAAATGACTTATTTTTTAAATTAAACACTTGAAAATATATTCTAAAAACACCCTAAAATCACTTTTTCGTAATCAATTATAGTTTTGCTCTTGTTTATCTTCTTTTACTGGACATGCTCGACATTAGTTAAATTGTTAGTGGCTACGTGACCTTTGCTTATAAATAGCCTACTTCCTCTCATTAATAAAGTATCTATTATGAATATTATAACAAATTAGATGTCCATTGTATAATTGAGCTTAGTGGCTAAAGGTCATGTGTCTACTAATAACACATCCTTAGTGGCCATGAAATGTCACCACTTACTTGCTAAATTGTCTATAAATAGAGGTTTTTTTGTGGATATTGAAAAACACACATTTGATAGAAAATAAGTGAAATGATTGGAGAACTTAGAGAAATCTTATTTTCCATAAAAACTCACTTTCTTTATTTTAGTTTATTTAGTTATTTTATTTACTTTATTTAATTATTTAATTATTTTAATATTATAATTTCTCAATTTTCGTGCTCCCGTTTTTTCGTCATTTTGCTCCTCAATTTTACAACTGTTATCAGCACGAGCTCTTGTCGTTTTCCCATTGAAGGTAGATTTTGAAGGTATGTCATTTTCTCTTTATTATAATTAGTAAATTAAACGTTGTTTTGCATGTTTAGTATATAATTGCTGATATAAAAACACTTCTTTGTAATAGTGTTATCATGGCAAATCTTACAAATAAATAGAATTTATAACTCTTCACATCAATGGAAATAATTATTTGTCATGGGTGTTTGATGCTGAAAAACATCTAGAAACAATTAAAGGGGAAATACAACGTCCATTTAGGAAAAAGCAAAAGCTATGATTTTCCTTCGCGATCATCTCCACGAGGGATTGAATATGGAATATTTAACAATAAAAGATCATTGTATCTTGCGAAAAAATTTAAAAGAGAGATATGATCATCAAGAAACCGTCATTCTTCCTAAAGCTCGTTATGAATGGATGCATTTGAGGCTTCTAGATTTCAAATCAGTAAGTGACTATAACTCCGCATTATTTAAAATCAGATATGTGAAGAGAAAATTATTGATGCAGATATGTTAGAGAAGACAATTTCTACATTTCATGCCTCCAATATGCTCCTGCAGCAGCAATATCAAGAGAAAGGTTTTAAACAATATTCTGAATTAATTTCATGTCTTCTCGTGGTTGAACAAAATGATGAGTTATTTATGAAAAACCACGAATCTCGACCAACTGGAACAACATCATTCTCTGAAGTGAATGCAGTAAATTTTAATAATTGTGGTCGAAGTCATGGTTGTGGTCGTAACCGTGGCAAAGGAAGAAATAAGTATTATTTTCGTGGTGGTCATTTTAATCATTTAAATTTCAAAAGAACCATCCGAAATGATGACATAAAGGAAAAACTCCATAAGATAAAAATTCAAAAGGTGATGAGCATAAATGCTTCCGATGTTGGATGATTGGGCGTTGGTCTCGTGTTTGTCTTACATCAAAACACCTAATTGATCTTTATCAAGCTTCCCTGAAGGAAAAAAGGGAAAAATGTGGAATGATAATGATATATTCGACCCATCCAATATGACAAATTTGGATGTGGCGGACTTCTTTGAATCTTTAGAGGAGGAAATCAACACAAATGATGGCATAACAAATGTTTCTTTTGATTTTAAGAATATTTAGAATTGTTTTATCTATCTATCTTTCATGTTTTTTAAGTTAAACTTCGTATTTCAAGTTTTGTTTTTCTTGCTGTAATTATTTGTCTAAATGAATAATTATGGATTATTTTCATATGTTGGGTGACTCAAAAATGAGAAATGAAGATCTATGTCTGGCAGACTGTGCAACTACACATATGATACTTACAAATAGAAATTTTTTTTCCAAATTGACAATGCTGGAAGCAAAAGTCAATATAATATGAGGTTCTACAAATCTGATTGAAGGATTTGGAAAAACAAATATTATTTTGCCTAGAGGAACAAAATTTACAATTGACATTGCATTGTTCTCTAGTCAATCAAAGAGAAATATAATAAGTTTTAAAGATATACGTTGCAATGGTTATCATATTGAGACTGATAGAAGAAATGAGATAGAATACCTTTATATCATATCTTCTGTCGCACATGAAAAACGTATGTTGAAAAAGTTGCCTACTTTATCTTCTGGATTATATTAGAAGATTCTTCAATCTAGTAAATTATTATGTGATGCTTACTCTCAAGACAAATTAATAATTAGACCATCACCAACAAAAGTGGGGATTGAATCATCTGCATTTTTAAAACAAATTCATAGTGATATGTGGATCTATTAACCCACCAAGTAAACTATTTAAATATTTATGGTATTAATAGATGCATCCAGTAGATGGTCACATGTGTGCTTATTATCAAGTCGAAACATTGCATTTGCAAGATTACTTGCTCAAAAATTACGTTAAGAGCACAATTTCCTGATTATACAATTAAGACCATTCGTCTTAATAATGCTGGTGAATTTACATATCAAACTTTTGATAATTATTGTATGTCAATTGGGATAAATGTTGAACATAATGTAGCTCATGTTCATACACAAAATGTTTTAGCATAATCATTTATAGAACGTTTGCAATTAATTGTTAGACCACTACTTATGAGAGCAAAGATTCCTACATCTATACGGGGACATGCTATTTTGCATGTTATGTCACTTGCACGCATTAGGCCAGTAGCTTATCATAAATAATACTCACTATTACAATCAGTTTATGCTCAGGAACCAAATATTTCTCATCTAAGGATGTGTACCACAATGTACTAAGATAGGTTCTCAAAGGAGGTTAGGAATATACGTTGGATATGATTCTCCATCAACTATTAAATATCTTAAACCCCTGATGGGTGATGTATTTACTGCAGGATTTGCTGATTGTCATTTTAATAAGACAAAATTTCTAACATTAGGGAAGGAATTAAAAGTTGGAAAATGAAATTACATAGAATGAATCATTATTGTCTCATTTAGATTCTCGTACAAATCAATGTGAACTTGAAGTTCAAAAAATAATTCATTTGCAAAATATAGCAAATAAATTAGCAGATGCATTTATAGATGCAAAGAAAGTAACTAAATCACATATACCCGTTGCAAATGTTCCATAAAAAATTGATATCCCCACACAGCAAGTTGTTGCTAATGAGTCTAGACCACGCCAGAAGCGTAGTAGACTAGTTGTTGCTAATGAGTCTGAACCATACCAGAAGCGTAGTAAACCAGTGAGTTCCAAAGATAAAAATTCTCAAAAAAGAAAAATAAATGATAGTAAAAAAGACTTAGTTGAGGATGTAAATATCCACGAAGAAACCCTGGACATGATTGATAATCCAATTAGTAAATAATATAAAATACCTAAAGATAATAATGAAATTCAATAAATTATGTCGTGGCAGGGAAAAGATAGGACCGAACTAATATAGTTATTGATTGCATTTTTGCACATAATGTTGCACTTAATATTATATCTAAAAATGAGAATCCTAAACCAAAATCTATTGAAAAATGTTGACATAGAAAAGATTAGTTTCGGTGGAAAAAAACAATCGATGCATAATTAAACTCACTTTCAAAACGTCAAGCTTTTGGACTAGTAGTCCGGACACCAGAAGATGTCAAACCTGTAGGATACAAATGGGTATTTATGAGGAAAAGAAATGAAAATAATGAGATCACAAGATATAAAACAAGACTAGTTGCACAAGATTTTTCATAAAGACCTGATATTGATTATGGGAAGACAAATTTTCCAGTGGTGGATGCAATTACATTAAGATATTCAATTGGTCTGTGTATGAAAATCTGAACATGCATCTTATGAATGTAGTCACAGCATACTTATATGGATCTCTTGATAATGACATCTATATAAGAATCCTAGAAGGATTTAAGATACCTGAAATACATAAATCAAGTTCTCGAGAACTATATTCAATAAAGTTACAGAGATCACTAAGTGGATTAAAACAATCAGGACGAATGTGGTATAATCACATGAGTGGATATTTATTGAAAGAAGAATATCAAAATAATCTAATATGTCCATGTATTTTTATAAAGAAATCACAGTTAGAATTTGCAATTATATTTGTATATGTTGATGACCTAAATATAATTAGAACTCTCGAGGAGCTTTAAAAAATAATAGAATATCTTAAGAAAGAATTTGAGATGAAAGATCTTAGAAAAACAAAATTGTGTCTTAGATTGCAAATTAAGCATTTAGCAGATAGGATATTTGTTCATTAGTCAACTTATAAGAAAAAATTTTAAAAAAATTCTATATGACAAAACACATCCATTAAACATTCCAATAGAAGTTCGTTTACTAAATGTGAAAAAAAATATATATATTTCGACCTCGAGATAATAATGAAGAACTTATTGGTCCTAAAGTACCATATCTTAGCGTAATTAATGCACTTATGCATCTTGCTAATAATACAAGACCAGATATTGCATTTTCAGTAAATTTATTAGCTAGATACAGTTCTTCTCCAACAAAAAGACATTGAAATGAAATTAAGTATGTACTTCGTTATCTCCGAGGAACAATCGATATGAGTTTGTTTCCGTTATCTTCGAGGAACGGTCAATATTAATTTGTTTTATTCAAATAAATCAAATTTTGATTTAGTTGATTAGGCAAATTCTGGATATTTATCTGATCCACACAAAGCTAGATCTCAAATAAGTTATCTGTTCACATGTCGAGGAATTGTTATACCTTGGCGATCAATGAAACATACCATGCTAAAATTCTTACAATCCATGAAGCTAGTAGACAATGTGTATGGCTAAGATCAATAACTCAACACGTGAAACATGTAGCTTGTTTTCTAATAAAAATTCTCCAATAACATTATACGAAGACAACACAGCATGTATAGCCAAATCAAAGAATGATATATTAAAGGAAATAGAACAAAACATATTTCACCAAAGTTTTTATACACTATACAACAAATTTGTTCGAAAAATAACCTTGCTTATTTACAAAATCATTACCAACCGCAACTTTTGAAAAATTGGTGCAGAACATTGAAATGCGACGACTATCTCAAATGATGTTCCTATGAGGGGAGCAAATGTATTGCATTCTTTTAGAAGTATTAAGTTATATGAAATATGTATTCTTTTACCTTCCCTATGATTTTTTTCCATACTAAGGTTTTAACGAGGCATATTTTATATATATGAGTAGTCATGAAATGCCACCACCTGCTAGCCAAATTGGCTATAAATAGAGACATTGGAGAGAGACACATTGGAGAAAGGATTGGAGAAATTAGAGATACAATCCTATTTTCTTCATTTTAGTTTATTTAGTTGTTTTATTTATTTTATTTTAATTATCTTTATTTTATTATTTTATTATTTTAATATTATAATTTCTCAATTTTCGTGCTCTCATTTTTCATTTATGAATTTTTTCTCTCTACTCTAAAAATCAACCTTCATCACCAAAGTCTCTTACGCTTGGATTGGACGATGTTTCCTTCAATCATATTTGTTGCTTTAATAATGTTTTGACAATCAAATCGTTGGAAGAACCCATCTCTATTCTCCTTACCCAGAGTAGTTTGGGTCACTTGAAGTAATTCCATAGTCCATCCTTTTTTTTGTATATATATATAACCTTTTTAATTCCTAAATTTTGAATAATATACGCTTTTTGTCCATATGTTCTTAAAATATATATTTTTAGTCCCTGAGTTTTCAAAAATAAATTTAAGAAATCCCATATGTTTTTTTTTACATCATTTTCATTCATTATATTACATTTTAAATTAGAAGAATAATTTATTAAAAACCATCTCCCTTCTAAAATTTTTTTTTTCTATTCTTAAATATCATATAATTAGTTTTAAAAATTAAAAGAAAAAATAGTTGAAAGACCTTTTAAACCTGTTTTTAAAACTCAAAACTAAAAATGATATTTTGAAAATATAGAGACAAAATAGACCCATTCTTATTTCTTATAAATTTGGTACTAAAAAAAATGCATGTTTGTTTCAAAAATTTCCGACTAAAAAGAGTAATTTTTCATATATATAAGAAAACAGAACAATTTCTCATGGAAAAAGACCGACCTGATCCCTTCTACAAATCTTTAGATTTTTTTCCCTTTTTTTTTTCTTTTAGCTAAACAAATGTAAGTGTTAAGTAACCTATCATTAATCTATGCTCGAAATATAAGGCTATCTTTTTTTAAATAATAGTAAAAATAATAATAATTTTTAAAGGAAAAAGGTGGAGATGATGGATCAGTGTACGTAGTGGTTAAGGCCAGGAGAGTACGTTTACATAACATCTGGGGCGGGTGGAAGAATTAAATATGGACCTTACGTGTTCCAATCACATTGTTGTGAGGTGTAGGTAGAAACAGTGGAGAGCGATAAAATAATAATAATAATAAAGCGCGTGTGCTTCACACACCTAAACTTTACTCTTACTTACTATTTCTTATATTCATTATCAAATTCAAATTTTCCATTTCTCATTGACCATAGTGAAAAGAAAACTGATAAACTGATACCTTACTATTTGCTTCCCTCAATTGGATTTTGGCCTTCCCAAATGCTTTCATCTTCTCTTCAATCACATTTTCCAGTTTCTCACAGAGCTTTTCTGTAAACATAATATATCTATCATCTGCAGATGTAAAAGATGTGAAGGATGAAAATCAGCTCAAGTCCTTTTTCTTCTTTCTAATTATACCCAGAATCAATTTACCTTCTTTCTCACTACCAACTTAAGGACAATTGTATACTCAATCCATATCAAGTCAGACACAACTTTGCAGAAAGATTCTTATCAACTGACCCACAACGTATTGCATTCTTAATTATATATAATTCACACACTGAAGTGAAACAAAGAGTTGGAACAATCTTTCTAGTAAAAATAGCTTATTTACATAATTTAACAAGGTTACAGCAAGAGTCGATAGATTTCCAAATAAATATATTATCACACAGCATCATACATTCTTATCTATCCGCCCAGTGAATGGCATGTACCGATCATTTGTTACCTATTTGATAATTGACACAGCAACCAATCTTCTGAACTGTGGCTATGAATCGGGCTATGGTTTGTCTTCACCTATGGTATTGTTTCTGTACGGAGAAGGGAGGAATCACTCATAGCATCTGACTTGAGCTTGAGCCCACTTGGATTCTGCTCCATTAGACAGATTAAGAATGGAGAGACAATGCATTATGCCGCGAGAGCTTCATAAATAAATGAACATACAGGGAATGTTCGGAATAGAAGGCAGTGGCTAGTGAATTTTGGCTTACTGTTCGTTAAACGTATATATGTATTGACCCAGATTCTGGGGATCGTTATAGTTCCTTGTTTTGTTGCATCTTTTCTTGTGATTCACGAGGGAAGAGAGTCAAGAGCTTCATCCTGCAAGGTCAATCAACATGGGGAAAAAACATTGGCAGGCTATACTTTAAGTTACCGTACTTCAGGAACAGTTCTAATCTAATAAAGTCCAAAAATATCTCATAGTTGATGTTTTTCAAGTTTTCCATTCGGTGGTTCACTCTCTACAATTTGTCGTACTGCTAATAAATTTCTATTGAAGCCTTCTAGAAATACGCATTTAGTCAACTTCTGCCATATACAGATCACAAGAAATTATTATTTGATCAGAATTCCGAAGCTCATACAATTAGCCTCAGCTAATCATTACATTTTGCAAATGAAGTTTAGGGTAAAGAAAGATAACTTACGACAATGTATTTGCAGCATAGAAGATTGGAAGTCTCCCCAGTCCTGCACATTTCCAAGTTGTTCTCTGTGCATAAATATCCTTCTCCGCAACTGAGCCTGTGGCTGTCAGAACAAACTGACATGCATATGGGGTGAAAAGCAACACCGTAAGAAGTGAGTATTTCACGAAACAGAACATTGTTACAGATTTAAAAGGAAAGGAAATGAGTGAAGAGAGGGCGAGAAGGAAAATGGTTCAATTTACCAGTGGAAATAAGATAGCCATTACTCCATAGCTAACAAGTGGCGAGAAGAAAAATATAGCAAGAACGCAAGGACTACCTGGAAAGACCACTAGACTGGTATGCCTCAAACTTCTCAAAAGTATAACGTATTGTCTACAATTCACAACTATGGAACACTACCATAACAAGAACAGAGAAACGAGCTCAAATTTTAATTAGTAATTAGAGACACGAGCCTTAAGTCAAGCACAAAAGAACCTAAACTCTAAAGTATGAAATAAAAGCAAAATGTGATGAGAAAGAATTTAACACGATGAAATACTTCTTGATATTTGCTAACAAACCCATTGCTCACATTTGTGCCAATTTTGTAAACCAAAGAGTTAAATGTTACTGCCATAAGCCAAGATATGCCACTTGAGAATTATAATCGGGGTTATGTTAAAATAGGGAGTGAGACAAGCCAAGAATAAAGAAACATTAAACTATACAGAAATGATGATAACATATGGATAAAATTTCAGGTAAGTAGAGAACTGGGAAACCGCCCCCAGCAAGGCTTGATATTGAAATTCTTAATTTTTCTCACCCTCTCATCCACCAACTCTAAAAATTTCTTTTTTAGTTCAATAATGTGGAGGTGATGTGATTCAAACATTTCACCTTATGTTTTAACTAATTGAGCTATGCTCATGTTGACTTTTTTACTCTATAGTATTCCAATCATAATTAACAAAATTAATACTTCTCCTACCAAACTAACTAAACAGCAAACTCACTGAAAAACAAACAAACTAATCTCTATAAACAACCTTGGCATAATATGGAGCTGCATTGGACTAATTTAACAGCAGATTTTCCTCACTGATCGTCACAACCAAAACTAGCAAAATATAGTAACTAAAACTTAATAAATTGATCAATTCATGGAGTCTTACCAAAACCAGCAAAGAAAGCCCAGTTAGACTCGAAAAAGTCCAACCTTCTATCAAGACTCACTTCTGAAAGGTTCCACTTGTACCTACAAGTTAAAAAGTTAAATTGAATAGTTCATCAAGTATTAGTCAAGACACATCATAAGTTATAAGGGAAAGCACCACATACTCAAAACAATAGTAGGCATACATCCAAGAAAGAAGCAGAAAATTCAGTGCCTTTCCCACTAAAGGCAAGAAACCTGTAGCATAGACCTACATGTATCAGAAAACAAGACTATTTTTTAGAAATTGATACGAGGAGAAGAATGTGAATGTGTATATATAACTGCAAATAAGCAAGGCAGCTTCAAATGCTTACAATAAAAGAAAGATAACCACATATAACCAAGTGAAGTAGAAAGAAACAAATATAAGAGCAACAGGGAAAAACAAAATTTCAAAGCTATTACCTCAAGGAAGAAGGAGTTGATCAGAAGTAAAGAATATAGCTGCTCTCCTATTCCTATTACAACCCTGACAAAAATTTTAGGTCAATCAAGTACCGAGCAGAAAAGTGCACCAAACAAGCAGCAAAGAACATTTCAGAAATTACAAATGACCAAGATAAAAACCAACCTCCCCAATCCAATTGATCTTCCAGTTTGAGCAGCATTGGAAGATCCATCGTTTTGTCTTGAAGCGTCCACTGCAGCTGGCTCAGATTGTTCCATTGCAGCAAAGCCATGTTTAGCAATATCATTGTACCTGGACCAGAAAGAAACTTTTTAGAAACTTCGGAACAACAAATAGTTACTTTGAGAAAACTACCAATAGAACACTTTCCGTCTGGATGTAATGTGTGTATCAGACATACGTCAGATTTTTAAACAAAAATGTTAACTGAATAATGTTATAGCTAAACTTATCATGCAACTAAAAGCTCAATCATGAAACCATGTGGTTTGAAAAGTTCATAAGTAATAGAAACCTTTTAAACCAAAGTAGAGGCAGAATTGATAAAACAAATGTGAGAATGTTAAAGAAAATAGAAGGGAAAGAAATACCAGATATTGCTCAGAATGAAGCTGAAAATGTACATTGGATAAAACCAGAACAACTGCAAGCAATATTAAGAAGAAAAAAACAATCGGTCAGCAAAAAATAATTGAGACAAAGACAAAATAAATAAATATGTTATCCAAGTGTCTTTAGTGAAACATGTTTCAGTCATTACATACAAACAGGTTTACAATAATCATAATTCGCAGTCATATTGAAACAGCAAAGAAATTGTCCCGTCAAACAAAAATATCATAATCCATAAGAATATTATGGAGCTTACAAAAAGAAAAGTTAATAAGCTTAATTTTAAATGTGGTTCGTATTTTTCCAATTAATTTTGACAAAGCCATTGTTGGAAAAATTAAGGCCTTGTTTCATAATTATTTGATTTTTTATTTTTTGTTTTTAGTTCTTTAAAATTAAGTCTATTTTTTACAACGATTTTCATCTTTCTTGAGTCAAAAGGTTGAATTCTTAGCAAAATCAAGTTTTTAAATTTTTTTTTTCAAAACTTGGCTTGGTTTTTAAAAACATTGGTAGAAAGAGAAACTATATAACTGAACAAGAAATTTACAGGTGGAAAAGGTGTTTGCAAACTTCATTTTCAAAAACTAAAAACCAAATACCAAATAGTTATCAGACATGGCCCAACTGTGATGCATGTCGAAAAAACAACTTCTTAACTAGTTCCACAACTAAAAACATGGCATCAAATACGTACTTACATAAAAAAGTTGTATCAGTCCAAGACGTAAGAAGGAATATAATTTTAAAGTACCACCAAATGCGCCCAACTTGTGAGAATTAATCACTGATTGCTGATCAGGTAATATCCATTGTAGGGTTGGGATGATAACTGAGTTTAGGATCAAAAGACTGCAAAAAAGGAAAAAGCAAGAAACATGCTCTGAGAAAATTAAGGTCTCTTGAATATATTATTAAGTTATATTACAAAAAACGAAACCGTAATCCACGAGACACAAGAATGTAGAGTTCCCTCTCATCCCCCAGAAAGAGAGAGGAAGCGAGAGAAACTTTAAGGAAAGAGTCTAGATCAAGAAGTAGGTTCCTGAGTCAATTCGATTAGACCACTGCCCTAGAGACAAAACTTAACTTTAAGACAACAAATGCATAAATTGACAAAGATCCAAGCAAATTTCCATATCAATCAAATGAAGAAATATTGTGAGTTCATAAATTCCAATATTGAATTAAAATTAGATAGCTCTATTCTAATGTGGAGATAGAAAGAATGCAAATGCTAACATAAACTAGGCCATGTGCTATCCAATTTGGATTCATTACAACAAGTTGATAAGAATGGCCGAACCTCCAATCCACGTATCTCCATAATGGTACGATATTGTCCACCTTAGATATAGACCTCGTGGCTTTGTTTTTAGAACCACCCAAAAGACCTTATACTAATAGAGATAATTGCCTCAACTTATACTATTTTTAGAACCACCCAAAAAGCTTTATAGCAATAGAGATAATTGCCCTAACTTATACTGTTTTTAGAACCACCCAAAACGCCATATACCAACAGGGATAATTGCCCTAACTTAAAACACCTATGACCAATTTCTTGCCTAATGAATGTGGAACTTTGTTTGCCCCCTGAGGGGATAAGGGTAGTTAATAAGATTGTTAAAGAGCGTAATCCAGATACACAGCAGAAGAACCGACAAAAATAATGCAGAGCAGAGAGAGATAGAGGGCGGAATAGAATTACCTTCCTAAGAAGATCAACCCATTTAATAAAAAACACTGACCCGTCCGGATCAAAAGCTTTTTCGACCTGAAAATAGCAAAAACAACAAAACGATTTGATAGTAAAGAAACACATCCAAAAACAAATCATAACTAATAATTGTTCATAGATTCCGAGTCCAGTAATCACAGTGATAGAAAATGAAATAGTGAAGTTAAAGTAGACGAGGAACCTGCGACAGAGGATGACAATACGGTGAAGACAACAGGCGTCAATAAAACCTTCAAGCCATAGTTGAGAAGCCCTTCTTAATTTTTCACCTGCAACCTTAATCAACGGCCCGGCAGCATCCATCGTTGAAATGCCACGATGTGTCCGGAGAAGACAGTTCGGTCGCAGCTCCCTCAAAGTTCAAGATTAACTATAGTTCGCTTCCCATCGAAGGCAGCTGCCGAAACGACGACGTTTCAAATGGACCACGCTGCCTTTGCTTTGGTGGGGTATTTTTGTAGATATAAAAAGTAATTTCCGCAAAAGGTTATAAAAGTGCGATGATTTCAATTTTCAAATGTTTTTTTTCCAAATATTGAAAATTTTAATAAAAATATTTATAAATATTGTAAAATTTTAATGTTTATCTAAAAGATAAACTATTATCAATGTCTATCCGTGTCATAATAGACACATCGTTGCAGTGTCATAATAGACACAGGTAGTAGCCTATTGCAGTTTATCACAGCAAACTGTGATATTTTGCTATTAATTGTAAATATTTTCAATATTTGAAATAAATTTCCTTCCCTTATTCGAATGGATAAAAAGTAAAATTCACATTATAAAATCAAATCTATCGAGACATTCTATATATGTATATATAAATCTATTTACCCACCCTTCATCTAGTAGGACTAGAACCAACATGTTTATATGTCAATTACTATAAGTTACAATTTAGGGAGATACATTCTCAGTCCTAAGGGACTTTTTAGATCAATTTCGAAGTTCAACAATGATAGGTTGAGAGTTAGTTTTGAGTCCGACTCCAATTTAGTTTTAGGGTTTTAAAATATTGTACTTTTAGTCACTAAATTTTGAGTTTTGTTTCAATTTGGTCTATAAATTTCAAAATTCATACATTTAATCTCTTTTTTTTTCACTAAACACTTACTTTCAATTTTGGTGTTAATATTATTTTTAAAAGACAGTGGTATTAATGTCTATTAATTAATTTATAATACTTTTGAAGTGAACATTTAAAATTAATTTTAATAATGATCAGAAAAAATAGTAAAACTTAATTAATTATAATGTTTAAATTCTTTTAAATTAATTAATAAACATCTATATCTATACTATATTAAGGAGGGAGGGGGGATTTTTGCATTCCCTTTTTGCCTCTACATTTTTAGTAAAGAATTACTTGGCACTTCCATTTTAGGCATGATTTTTCATTTGGTATATGTTGAGCGATATTAGGAAAATAAAGCTGCAACCTTGTGTCGAGGGGACACAAGTCATTAG
The DNA here is from genome assembly GCA_031780015.1 of Citrullus colocynthis. NCBI lineage: Eukaryota > Viridiplantae > Streptophyta > Magnoliopsida > Cucurbitales > Cucurbitaceae > Citrullus > Citrullus colocynthis. The sequence continues at coordinate 2,613,107 of QLSR01000314.1, forward strand.
GTGCAAGTGGTTACACATTGAATAAATGTATTCATTCTTGAATGAATGTGATCCATTGTATAAAAATTTGACTATTCGAGTTCATATGCCTATTGATATCCTTCACATTCTTGTTTTACATAAAATAGATTTATTGTACGTGAAAGTTAACTTTAAAGTCAAATAAGTACATTTTATGTCAACATAATACTACTATTAAAGTTTAGGTGGTATTACATTTCAAATCTCAACACCTATCACTAATTTTATATTTTCTTTCCTTATAAAGAGATTTCATTGTATCATATATGTTCATAAAGTATAAAGTAGTTGAAACTATTTCAATATATTTCACCAACATGATTTCCAATTAATAAATATAACTAAATTTTCAACATTCACACTAAAAGGCAATTTATCGAATTTAAGTGTTCACTGAGACATGTTAGAACAATAAATGTTGTCCTTCATACTCTCACTTTACAAAATAGATTTATTACACGTGAAAGTTAATTTTGAAGTTAAATAAGTACATTTTATATCAACATAACACCACTATTAGGTATAGCTAGTATTACATTTCGAATCTCTGCATCAATTACTAATTCTACTATAAAATTGATAAACACGTGCATCACACGTAAAACATTACTAGTTAACATAAAAGTGAGAATTTAGTGAAAAATCAATATTAAAAATATGTAACATTGTAAAACTTAAGGACCAAATTAAAATCAAAGATTAAAAATGTAACATTCTAAAACTTAGTGATTAAATAAAAACTTAATGAACAAAAAAGGTATATTTCTCTACAGTTTATTATCAATGCTTGCTTCTGGAGATGACATTCCTGCTTAAAAAGAAATATTAAAAAAAAAAAAGAAAAGGAAAAAAAGAAAACTGGGTTGGGACTGGGGAACTCAAACATTCTTGGATCCAAAAATATATGAGACTGGGGATCTCTCAAATTAGTCTATTTGTAAATAATGGCTGTAAAATTACAATCCTGTTCATATACAGGGAGAGAGTTTGTATGCACAAAAAGAAAAATACTGGTACAATAGAAGGTGGGAAAGAAAACCAAACGAAAACATTCCCAACTTCTATAGCAGTTTTTCTTTAAAGAATATTATCAAATTGACAACACTAAGGAGTATCATATTAATTCATGGCAACCTCATGGACTCTTGCCGTCTTAAAGGTATACCTTCCAAGCCATTATATTCATCCCCTTCCATGTGTTTGGGAAGTCGTATTGCCGATGATGTCGATATACCTGTAAAATTTGAAAACCAAACATCAGATTCTAAAGTGGCGCTTAGAACCAGTCAACATTCACAACTAAAACTCGGTGGATAAAAGTCGTGTTTAACCAAGAATGGCACTGCCAGCCAACGTTTCAGTAGAGAATCATATCAAGAGCATACCATCAACCATGTCCTTTGTTTTATGAAGAAGAAAGGTCCCAGAAAGAATAGTCACAAATCCACACAATTCTGTGATAACTTGTGATGGGCTCTGCCTATCCCAATCCTGAAAATGCAACTTTTGTCATTATCCCAATATCGTTGAGTGTTGGCAAAATATTAGAAGTAGGGTTGTTTTTTCCCAACAAGTATTGAACATCTTGCCATGAACAAACAGCAAAGAGCCTGCAAGCAGTTGTATGAGCCAGAACAGTCTTAAAGCACATAAATATGTTGTATGCTTCTTAATATGTCGTATTGGCATGTTTGAAATTTTATCTTTGTATCCTCTCATGTACTTTGAGCATTAGACTCTTTCACCAATGAATAGTCTTGTTTCTGTTTAACCAAAAAAAAGTTATATATATATATATATATATATATATATATATATATATATATACTTCTAAAATTTGTATATATTTGAACTATAAGCTAGTTATGAATCATAAATCAATCAAGGATAAAGATTGTGATATTAACGGTCTATTTGGAATGACATTTTAGGAGCTTAAGTCCTTATTGCTAACCATTTGATTTTTGGTTTTTAGTTTTTGAAAATTATGCCTATAAATACCCTTATAAACTAAGTTTTGAAAGAAGAAGAAGAAGAAAAAAAATGTTTTCAAAAACTTGGTTTTGTTTTTGAAATTTGGCTAAGAATTTAGCCCTTTTACTTAAGAAAGAAGAAACCAACCTGTTTTAAATGAAGCCTTAAAGACATATAATTTGCACTTAAAAACACTTTTTTAAGCATTTAAAAAGTCATTCCAAACAAGTCCTAAATAAATATTTTGGGGATTTTTTCTCACTCATTCTCATTAAGAAACACATCGTAACAATTGTATTAATGACCAATTGATTGCTAAAAGACTGACGTATCAAATTATAAATATACCTTAAACATGATAACACTTGCCAAAATGGTCAGTGATGTGAACATCACGTAGTATATGGGAGATACAACAGCAGTGTTAAAAGTATCAAGGGCCTGCATTGAGAAGGAGAATAAAAGGGAAATAAATATCATAGAATTCTTGATAAAAAAAAAATCTTTTTCATGTTAAGAAATAGGTACACTAGTTTTCAAGTTGAATGGACCAAAGGTTGCATGAAATAGTGGCGGTGTATTTATGGATTATCAGTCAAATTGTACTGTATTCATTACTATATAGCAGCAAGATCTTTTACTGTTGAGTTCATATAAACTCTGTAGGATCAAGAATGGAGATGAAGAAAAATGAATCTCTCGGAAGATCATGGCAGAAAAGAGGAGAAAAGAAAATAAACCAGATGCACTGTTACCTTGTTCAGATAGTTCATCTGAGTAAGCAAAAATGTGGTTACAAGTATGGCAAAAAGCCAAGTTTGCGGATAAACGAACTGATTTACTCCAGATAGTGTCAACTTCATGGCAATTCCAAGAGCTTTAACACCCATAACCTATATAGCACATGAATTTTTCCTAAGCATGTACAAAGGATGTAAAGGAAAGAAAACATAATGAGCAGTTTATAACGAACATAGCAGACGTACCGATAAAGAACCTAAAAGGGAACAAACTCCAATATAAACCATTATGTGTGTCTGGCCATATTGAGGTATAAAGTGGAATATAAGTATAATAGCAGAGGTTATGACCAGAGTCGCATATAAAAGAAAAGCTGCCATGAAAAAAGTTCACTGTTGTAAATTTCTTTAGCACCATGAAGCATGATACTATGGAAACAAAAATAATATACCGAAACAACTGATTCCAGACAGTACCTGGCTCCATTGCCATTTGCCAAACTTCTGTCACAGATTCTATTTCACGTTCTTGAGGAGCATGAAGAACAATGGTTGTGGAGCCCACCACACAAAGAATACAACCAAGAACTCCAAAAATATGTAGCTTCTCCCGTAAAATGATATGTGCAAGAACAGCACTGTAAGATGGGATCAAGAATTAGCATCAAATTCAACACATTTAAACTTTCGGTTTGAGCAATCTTTGAGCCATGCCTGATTATTATGCTGAGAGCTCCGAGAGGAGTGACTAGTAAAGCTGGTGCAAATGCGTAGGCCACGAAATTAGCAATTTCTCCAACAATCACTGTTAAAATGACGGTGATCCATCAGATCTAACTCCAAATTCACATCTCAACTAAAGCCACACAACTATTAAGAACTCGTTGAGTTGATAGCTGGTACATAAAAATAGCTATGGTAAAATCCATAATGATCGTATTAGTTAAAGAGACAAGACAACTGACATCAAAGAGATTCATCTAGATTACAATCCATGGGTTTCAAGAAGCAATGCTTCCACGGGTTGCAGAGCACAGATCAGTTTCTTCTGAAATGTTTTAGCCAAATCAAAATATCGACACTGTTGCAACTCGCAATAGGCATCTCAGACATCAATGACCAATCGCAAAGGGTGTTTGAAACTCACTTGTTATCATGCCCAACCACCACAACGGCTCGTATAAGTAAGTAAATCCGCCCGCTCCTGTAAGGAATCAATAAGTAAAACTATAACAAAACTAAAAGAAATCAAGCAATTCCAAAAGCTACATGATCGATTACGGACCACGAAATAACAAAATACAACGAAATACAAGAGTGGAAGTTGTTAATAGATTTAATGTAACCCCCGTAGATTTTGCTCGTTCCCACATAATTTAGAAGGAAACTGGTGTGACAGAGCTCAAAGAGTTTTTCCCTTCGGGTACCACCTAATAGAATGCGGATCAAAATAGACAAATCTCTAATAACTCGAACCAGTGACTTAAACCCACATAGGAAATGACATTAAATCGACACCCATATTTCCAAATCTGATTAAAAACAATCCCAAACGAATTGGGGGAAGAAATTTTAAACTAAAACTCCAAATGACAAACTCCAAAGCCACATTGCACATCTTAGAATTGTCGGAGAAGCGTACCTGCTCTGATTCCTGAGGCACCGGCTTTCTTCAAGCCCTTCTTCTTGACAATGAAGCTCCCACCAATGAAGAAGCTGGAAGAAAGTGCAAGTACGAGGCCTTTGATATTGTCGGAGGACATACCCTCGTGCCAACTGGGAGGCTCCGCCGCCATGGGGGAAATTAGCTGCTTTAAGAAGCGATGAACCAATCAAAAAAATGGGTAGTTAGTTCATGGCCAGCAGCAAAGAGCAAAAGAAGAAATGGATGGAAATGGAAAGGGAAGATTTGAACATGAAGGGCGGTGGAAACTAGAAATGGGTTTTATGTCGGCGCTTATAAGAGAGGCCCCCCGGTGGGGAAGGGAAACTGGATACAGCTGGGGCGCTGCTGCTTGGATTGGATCGGAATCGGAAGGCCGTCCAGGAGAGAGGGAGAGATTTTCCCCCAATTTTTTTCTTTTTTTATATATTATTATTTTTCAAAAATGTGTGGACTCAACTCAACTCGGACTTGACTCGGACTTAGAGCGGAATTGGTCGCCTCGCTATCCAATTTGGGTCCACGGACTCTACACATGTTCTTCCTCCAATCAACGTAACACTCGAAAAATCACTTAAAATATTAGAACGTTGAATTGGTTATTATAGTCGGTCAATTATTATAGGCTGTGAATCAGTAATTTATATTTGAGATACCAATTATTTTAATCTACATAATAATAGTATGTTTTTAGAGTATAAACTATTTTTCTTTTGGTAGGAAGATAGCAAAGAAGAAAAGAAAATCTGAGTGGAAAATAGTAAAGGATAATTATTTTAAATAGAAAAATTGCAATAAATATTTTCAAATATATCACAGATGGATAGTGACATTTTGCTTTATTTATAAATAAGTTGACTCATTTTGCTATATTTGAAAACAAATCAAGAGTAAATACTGTAGCAAAAAAGAGTTTTGAAATGACATTCACTATACTTAATTGTAGGTCATAAATAGTTGTAAACATCACTGTGAGGCATCCAAACATGGAAGTGCTATAATAACTCATGCCACCAACTTGAAGTTGGTGCCCCAAACATTCTCTTAAACTTTTGTTTAATTTTAGTTCTTGTATTTTTAAATGTCTAATTTTAATTTTCATATTTTTAATAAACCTTAAATTTACCCTCTCAAAATTGATTTTTATTGAAGTTGGTTAAAGAATAATAATACTTTTCCAGCAATGAAATATAATATGGGAATACGTTTTCAAAATTTATTTTAAAAACGTTAGTGGATGACAAAAGTGTTTTTCTTTTAAGAAAATCATCAATAAATTAACTGTTAAGACTAAATTTAATTGAAAATATATAAAAACTAAAATTGAACTATTGAAAGTATAGAAAAAAAAAATTGAACAGATTTAAAGGATAGTAATCAAAATGATATTTTAGCCTAATTTTAACTTAAAATACCTTTTTTATCTGGCATTCCATTATTTTTTTTGGCAATTTCGATGAATTTTAGTTCAATAAACCATAAATTTAGTCTTTCGAAACTAATTTTTAAAATATCATGGGAATATTTTTTAAAAATTTATAAATATAAGATATGGTAACTAATAAACTAATAATAGTGACCAAATTAATTTTGGTTAAAAAAATACTTTGATCCCTAAACTTTCATAGTAGTAACAATTTAGTCTCTTAATTTTGGTTTGTAACGATTTAGTCTTTATACTTTCAATTTTGTAACAATTTAGTCTTTGAACTTTAGTATGTAACAATTTGATCCTTGTTCTTTCAAATTTGTAACAACTTAGACTCTACGTAAAAAAAAGTTTATAAAAATTAGATATCAACTTTTATTATCTTATAATGTATACTTTGTATTATATAAGAATATTGAGTCTTTAATTTGTTTATCGGTTTATTTATGCAAAAAAAAAACCTCATTAAATTTTAACACTAGTTTCTACATTAGAGACTAAATTGTTACAAATTTCAAAATACAAAAACTAAATTGTTGCATGATGAAGTTTAGGGACTAGATGGTTACAAAATTTAAAATATGAGGACTAAATCATTACAAATCAAAGTTCAGTGACTAAATTGCTACTTTTATGAAAGTTTATGGATTAAAAGTGATTTTTAACTTTTAATTTTTGTTGATAGTATGGTGACTAAATTTAGACAATTAAAAATACAAAAGTTCAAATGATATTTTAATCCATTTTTTATAACTTTTTTTCCCTTGGAAATTCATAGAGAGTTTATACACTTTTTTTTTTTTTTTTTTAAGAACGAGCCACATCAACTTTACTTTCCACGTATACCCTTGGTTTTCTAATGCTTTTTAGTTTTCCCTTCTTTTATTATTTCTTTTATTATTACTAGTTAAAAATCACTTGTGATGCACGTGGTTAAAATTTTTTAGAATATAAATTCCAGGGTCGTGAAATTTTAATAACGAATGAAATATTTTTTGTTTATTTTAAATTATAAATATTTAACATGATTTTATATGATAAAAGAAATAGGTGAAATTTGAATACTGAGTGACATAAAGTTTGTACTATCTATCTCGATGTCAAAAGATCAATTATCTCACCTCACATTGTAAAATAAAAAAATAAACATAAATGGTTAAAAAAGAGTATGAAATGTATTGGACGTATTCGAAAAAATTTTTATCGATATTTAACATTAAACTTTCGAGTAAATAAAACGAGGTCAAACTGAGAAAAAGAAAAAAAGAAAAGAAAAGATAGACGAATTTAGTGAAAATACGTATGGATGATGTGATTAAACTAAAAGTTATATATTAATTTATATAAATAAAAGTGACATAATAAAACATCTTACCTAGTGAGTATTTAATATAAGAATTATAGACATTGACATTTTTTTAAAGAATTAAATAAGCATTCAATTAACAAAAAGAAAACTAAACTAATTCAACATTCATCAAAAGTATATAATAAAAGGATAATAAATATAATAAAATTGGATTATGAAGAGAGGAAAAGAATAGCTGGTTGGAATTTTCAATTTTAAAAAGGTTAAAATGTTTATTTAAGATTTTCTTAAAATGTTCAACTCCCTTTGAAGTTATTGCTAATTGGTTAAAACTGATTTTTGTTCAAAAGGAAAGAAATAAGAAGATTAAATTAATTTTAGTAATCTCTCACTAAATATTTTCTCTACTCTAGACTCTCCATATCTTCATCTTCTCCAAATTATTTTGTTCACATCTCTTTTCTATTTTTTATACATCTTAATCCTCACTCTATTTTAATTCACGTGATTTTATTAAAAATATATATTACTTTTATGTTGTTGCAAAAAAAAAATAATAATAATAACTACGGACATATGTGATTAAAATAATTTTGGAATCAATAAAATCAAACTTAGGAAGTTGAATCCTAATTTTTTCATTTGAATTAATTTAATCGATCAATATGATCGAACTGAAATAATATTAAAAGTATAATAATCATAAAAAAAGGAAGTTATTTTAAATAAAAAATATTGAAAATATATAGAAATAATAACAAATATCACCGTCTATCTCGACTGACACAGATAGTCTATCACAGTCTATTGGATCAATACTAAAATTTGTTATATTTGTAAATATTTTGGTTCATTTTCTTATATTTAAAAATAATTTAAAAAGAAATAGTAAAGAAATGTTAATAATATTAAGGGCATGAATGTACTCAAGGTGTAGTGCGTCGATGCCTTTGTTGGCGTATGGTAAATTAATTGGTAAATTAATTGATAGGGGAAGTACGAATAAAGTAAAATGGGATTATAGAGGAGAAAGATAATGTTTGGTTTGGATTTAAAAATTAATAGTAGAATTCAAATTTAAAATATTAAATAAATTTAATAAAGGAGTGAGAAAATTATTTGAAAAAGAATAAACAGCTGGTTGGGATTTTTTTTTAATTTTATTTTTTAAAGGCAGTTACTACGTTGGAAGGAAAGGGTAAAGTAGTAATTCTAAAAAAATAACGGCAAGAAGGGAACACAAAGATATTATAGATTATTTATTTTTCAAAAAATTGTATTTATTTATTATTATTATTATTATTTTGCTGAAAATATAATGTTTGATTTTAGAACGAGGTTTGTGAATAGAGTATCTCCCCCTCGAATGGCCTTTATATGCACTAGTTATTTATTATTGTGAGGTAGGTATTGCTTTTTTTTTTTTTTTAATGTCAAAATTCAAATAAAGAAAGAAGTTTGACCTTCACGTGACATAACAATAAATTTATTCGATGATTTACGAAATAGGAAAATCTAAGTAACGGTGTGGTGCTTACTTCTCCCTAGTGTTATCCTAAAGTATTTATAAGGGCAGTTGGCCTAGGTTATTATGATAGGCTTTCGAAGTTGTTTTAAGATAATTCTTCAGGTTGAGGGGTGTGCCCTATTTTTGGTCTTTGGCTAGGGTTGGCCTCAGCCTTGGCCGAGGCCAATCTGAGGCCAATCATCTTCCTTAACTCGAGCCAACTCCCTTTCTTATGCATACCCATTTTGGCTTAGGGTGTGATGTTTTGGGCTGGGACATGCGCAATACATACCTCATTAGCTATTTCATTTGGCCGGGGGCAAGCACATTGATTCGGACCTTGACTTATTTTTGGCTCAAACTTTTATTTTCTTAGCCATGCTCCTTCCGTCCCTGTTTTATGTCGATTATACCACTAAAATTAGGGGTGATAAGCCAAACGGCCAAAACCGAACCGCTTTCAAAACGAATCGGAACCGAACGAAAATCGCTTATATGCGGTTCAATTTGGTTACATATAATTCCTAAACTGATTTTATGCGGTTTGGTTCGCAAACCCAAAATCGAACCGAATCGCTTTATTTTTTAAAAAAGTAATATTTATTTTTTTCCGTTTTCTTCTTTTAGATTTTATGCGGTTCTATTCGGTTTTAGCCCCAAACCGAACCGAACCGCAAATACCTCTAGAAAATACGAAATAGAGGGGATAAAAACAATAAGAAAAAAAAGAGAAAGAGGTGAAACCGCAAAATCAAACCGAACTGAACCACAAATATGCAGTTCGGTTCGGTTCGATTTGAATTCCTAAACCAATTTATGTGGTTCGGTTCGATTTTAACCCAAACCAAACCGAACCGAACCGCAAACATCCCTAGTTAAAATACTATCATGATAAATGTCAAAAGTACATATAGTTTAGACACATTTCAATCTACACTAAAATATTAGTTGTAAAAATCATTTTAATATACTAATCAATAATACATGTAATAGACGTAAAATTCTTAAGTTTACTAACCTTTTAACATGTATATTTGCAAGGTATATTTTTACTATTTTATTTTATTTTAAAACAAAAAATGAATACATGTTAAAATAGTATGTTATTTATATTCACAAGAAAATAAAATATTTATAAAACAATAAGCCTTTTTTATATACATAATGTAAAAATTATTTAGTTTCTTATAATTAATATGTTAAAGAAAGTATAGAAGTATAAAATATAAAATAATAATACGATTGTAATGTTGTTATTATCATTAAAAGAAAATTAGAAAGAAAAAAAAAAGAACAATGTTGCATTTTGAGAAAAATTTTCAATCTACGTCGAATCTGAGGGATCAATTTAAACTATAAAATAATAATTAATTTATAATGTTTATTATCCACTTGGCTTACTTTTGAGTTTTTTTAAAAAAATGTCGTCATATACATTGTAATTAACCATGTCTATTTAAGTATAATCAATTTACCAGTGTCATTAAGTTATTACATACATCATTTCTACCTCAACACAACCATCATCCTTAATTCTCTATAATCGTATCCATTCATTCATATAGTTATGTTTGTACTTTTCTCACACATCCTTTGATTAATTTTTCTTGTGAATTTCGATTTGAAAAATTATGAAATGAAAGCATTCTCATATTTGCGTATTGAAAATATCCTAGACTATTTTAAAACTATCCATTCAAATAATGTGAAAGTTTGCAAGTCAATGGTCAACAGACATAGAAGTTGAGGTTCAATTTTGGTTATATGGCCAATAACTTGTTTCATAACTCGTAGTCCCTTGAAGTCTTACATTTCTTCTTCATACTTAAATTTAGCTATTGAACTTGTTTTGTTTGTTGTCAAAGAAGCAGTTTTTTTTTCCTTGACAAGTTAAGGAAAATATTTGTTCAAATAGTTAGAGGACAATCATACTCGAAAATTTATACCTTTTATCGCAACCATATCGTAAATCTTCCACATTAGACCAAAACGAATGAGAATCGGTCCGATCAATCTTCCATTTTCGATTAACGACAGGTACACGTACGAAATCAGTCTTCATTAAGCCACCGCTCGGCAAAATAGCAGTTTACAACAAAACGACTTGGGACATCCAGCGAAGAGCTCCAATGCGTGTATTCGGAGCTTGTTTTAACTTAAACACATGCATGATGTTATGGATTTAACAACACAATTAGATTTACATTGACAGGTACACCATATCCAAATGCAACTCCAAGGAATTTTTCAGGCTCCCATAGATATTATGGAAGAACATTGGATTAGTTTCCAATACATCGATCACTTTACATTGCCAGGTACAAGAGTCTTTGATGGGCAAAGAAAAGTAGTTTGGAGAAATTGATTGTGACAAAAGCCCAAAGTGCGCCAAACTTCCCACAATAAGAACAATATAATCATCTAATTAATGTTTTGACAACTTTCTATGTGGGTTTGTGAAAATTACACTAATATTGTTAGAATTAAAAATATCAAGCTAACACATATTTTGTATACATTTTCTCACTCTGGCAAATATACTTATGCTCGTTTCAAAATGTGCAAAATTTGAGGTTTAACTTCATCACAAATTCGATTGTGAGTGACATAACCTCAAAAGATAGTAAAAACTTTCATGTCAATGTATTGGGTTGTAAGAACCTTACCTTCCATCATGTGACTATAAAATGCGCTTGGATATAGTACCAATACAGATGGAATTCACATCGGTTGTTCAATTGGGATTATTGTTATAAATACAAACGTGAGTACTGGAGATGATTGTATCTCACTTGGAGATGCTAGTCATCAAGTAATAATCACTAACGTAACATGTGGGCCTGGGCATGGTATAAGTGTAGGAAGTTTAGAAAGATATATTTCTGAAGCACCCGTTTAAGGAGTCAAATAAGAATTGCATATTGATAAATACAACTAATGGTGTTAGAATTAAAACATGACCATCTTCTCCTAGTTTTGGAACTGCTTCTAATGCATTTAGAAAATACGATAACAGTCAATGTCAGTAATCCAATTATCATACATCAAGAGTATTGAAATTACTATTATTCTTTTTATTCTTATTTTTATTGTTAATAAATTTTGCAAGGTCTTAAATCTAAAAAATGATGTTTTGTCTATTGTTTTGCATAACCTATCGAAAGTCAAGATTAGTAATGTTAGTTTCAAGAATATCAGAGATACTGTAGCAAATGCACTTGCAGTCAATTTTATTTGTAGTTCACAATTTCTACGTGAATATATAAAAGTATCTGACATTAACTTTGCTTATAAGGGGAGTGGCACTCCTATTTCAACTTAGTATAAAAATGTGAAGCCCAGGAATATAAAACTTTCATCCTTGTTCTTCCCTTGTTCCAAGTGCTTCTTCACTTGCTTGAGATAATTTTGGTTAAGGATAATTCCTTGGTGCTGAAAATTTATAGAGATAATTGATAATTGTTAAGGTACAAATTCTTAGAGTGTGGATGTGGCCATCTATTTATTATTGTGAAATATTGTAAAAGTCCAAGCTTTCAAAGAAAAATAAAAAATAAAAAAAATACAGTGGTGAGTAAAGGCTTTTCCTTCTTTATATCAATTCTGCCATATTTTCAGACATAAATCTAGTGATTTAATTTATAGTCTCATATCAAAGATGTTGAATTTTATTGAAATCCAGACTTAAAAACATACAAATTATTCTAATCCATAAACTATAATAATTAACTAAACCCCCAAAATTCACTGACTAAACTCCTAAAAATTATATTCTCAAAATTTCGACAAGATTTTCCCCCAATTTCTTCAAATTTCGAAATTTCCATCAAAATTTCGAAATGTCAATGAATTTTTTTCTTTCTTTTTTTTTTTCTATGGTTCAACTGAATGAAAGTTTTTTCAATTTTATTGTATTGTCTTGATTATTCTTGATTAGAAGAATTACATAGTTTCACACTACAATGTATATTTCACCTCAAATTTGAATTGATGTAAGTTTTGTTTTTTTACTATCCAAAGTTTTCATTTCCAAGAAACCAAAATTGAAAAAAATAACACATATTTATTTTTAACTTCATTCAGACATTTTTCGTTGAATTTTCATATCATTTAATCTCAAAATTGAATTGAGGTAAGTTTTGTTTTCTTGTCATCCAAAACTTTCATTTCTAAGAAATTAAAGTTGAAAAAAATAACATATACTTATTTTTTACTTCATTCAATCATTTTCTATTGAATTTTTTATGCAAACATTTTGTCTCCATTAACTTTGAAATTAATTATCAATATTTGATGTTATTTTGTAATTATTTTTTTCATTTCTACCATGGCATTGACATTTTCGCAATATTTATAATATACATCTAAATATTGTCTTACTTTATAAAAATGATGATTAAAAATGATCAATTATAATCTAATTAAGTCAACATTAAAATTTTATTAATTAATTATAACAATTTCTATGAAGTTTCTCCAGATTTTCACAAATATTGACATTTTCATAAATTCGGAACCTCAATGTTGCATGGGATTGATTACTTCAAACCTTGGTTGTGGGTACCAAAATATTGAAAGTTTTACCATTATTGTTTGAGTATGAAATTATTGTTTTACCCCTAAAAAAGCCCTAATCTGTACTTCCTTCCTCATCTCTCACACGCGCACGCTGAATATCTAAGCACGCGACCACTCGCCGACTGCCAGTCGAGACGGCTCACCGAAGACGACTCCCCGGCGGCGACGATACCGCCATTGGTAGCCGTAAGTAGTGCATTAGTTCTCTCCCTCGCTGCACAGCCTCTCTCCCTCACTGCGCCGCCATTCGCAGTGCCTCTCTGACAGTATCGTCTCTCCATCGCCATATCACCTTCGGCTCTCACCCGCAGTCATTTGCTGCGAATCCTCCCTCTCTGTTTCTTCACGTCCATCATCTACTGCCACTTGTTTTTTTTATAGGTAACCACAATACTGATTTTTTGTGGTAATGTCATTTTGTGAATAGTTTTGAATTGGAGAACGAATTTCTTGAGGGAATGTCATTTTGTGAATGCTTGATTTCATTGTGTGGTTCGATTACACTTTTTTTTTTTTTTTTGGGGGGGGGGGGGGG
>QLSR01000314.1:2626929-2727371 GCA_031780015.1 Citrullus colocynthis
TTTTTTTTTTTTTTTTTTTTTTGGGGGGGGGGGGGTGCGGTGTTTATTGTTTGAATTGGCAGGGTTTGAAGTTGTGGATTGATTTAATCTCTACAAAGGAAATTTTACGTTTTTATCCTAACATGCACGAAATTCTACAATCTGTCTCATCATTTGCTACATTTTTCTTTTTCTTTTTGCTTATTCCCTATGATGAACACGCCTCCATGTTAGAGGGCTGTATTAATTCTTCCTCTACGCCCCTCATGGATATGGATACCTCTGTGAATCTACTCAGTGGGACCTTCACAATTTTGGGGTCTTCTCTTCACATAGCCTTCTTTCAACAGGTCAAACAAACCTATGGAGTAATTAAACGTTTGGTTCGAGTACTATTGTGTTATGTAGCAAACTTAAAATTGAATAGAAAAGGCTCCCACAAACTCTTCTGCATCAGACCTTCAGGATTCACTTTCAAATCCACACAAATAGCAAGTTATAGAATTTGATATCAAATTGTTGTGTAGACTCGGTTCTGGCTCTACCTGCTGTTTTCAAATTTTTTTAGTTCAACAACTGCAAGGTTCGAGAACCTTGACCTTTAGGAAGGAAAGTCATGCCAATTATTGATGAGTTGAGCTAAGCTCACTTGGGCTGCTCTTTGCTTATTTTGACATCAACAAAAGAAAATATAATTTAATCTTCCTATTCCACCGTTATTTAGAATGAGATATGAAAGGACGTAAAATTGGATCCCTCTACTTTCTCCATTTCTGGGAACCTTCTTGGTGTATGTGCAAGCCTGGCTGAGGATCTCTCTAAAACTGGAGGGAGCAAAAAAAAAAAAAAAAAAAAAAAGAAAGAAAAATGTAAAAATGGGGAATGGAGTGAGATACTGGAGCTTGAGAGAAGTTGAGAGAAATTGGAGAGAGATGAGAGAGAGTGAAATGAAAAAAGTAGTGTTTTTGAATATATCAAAGAGTTGTTCTTAAAAGGGGAAAAATCGACCTTTCTTAGGATCAGCAGTCCTATTACTCAACGAATTAAAACCATCTTAAATCTCTTTAGCTCTTCTCTTTTTGTCCTATTTTTGGCAATTTTCAAGGGATTTCTATATTCATCCACTGCAATCTCTTTAATTCTACTTTATCTGAAATCGTAGGGTTTTATTCATCCAACAAAGCTCTGGAAGTTCCAATTGGAATCGCGAGAGATGTGGACGTTCACAGCAAATTTTCAGCAGTGTTTGAGTTCCCCCATTCCTTTCATTTCCATAACCTCACGTTCTTCGCATTCTCGTGTTTGTCCGAAGCCAACACTTATTTGCTCTGCCTTACAGTCTCAGGTTGAGACTCTTAATGGAACCACAGATGGGAGGTTCTCTGAGAGAAATGAGATTCGATTTGGGTTGCCTAGTAAAGGTCGCATGGCAACTGACACCCTAGAACTTCTCAAGGTACATTCTTCTGCGTCCTTTTTATTTTGTGTTTTGTCAATTTTCTAGTGAACTCTTCCAGTTGTTTGATACTTTTTTCTCTGGCGCGCCAGGACTGTCAATTGTCTGTAAAACAAGTCAATCCTCGGCAATATGTTGCAAATATTCCCCAGGTACTTGCTAGTCTTTCACTTCACTCGATAAAGGAGCTTCACTTTTAGCTATCAATCCATGTGAAGAATTCTGCATATGTTCTTGTTTATGGATTCATTTTGTTTTCTAACAGCTATCGGGCTTGGAAGTCTGGTTCCAAAGGCCTAAAGACATTGTTCGGAAATTGTTATCTGGAGATCTGGACCTTGGTATCGTGGGTCTTGATACAGTGAGCGAATATGGACAAGTGAGGGTCTCAATATATAATGTTCTTAGTACAAGTGAGGGAATGCTACTATTCCCTCTTTGCCCATCTTCTGAATTGATTATTTTTTTTTTCTGAATTGATTATTTTTTCATTACTTCGAGAATAAATTTTGCTTTCATGAATCATGTTTTTGCAACCATTATGAAGAAAAACAAAAAGCCAAAATCCTATTGCTCTCAATCGTTTTTTCTTTTATAAGAAGCCATTTTTTTTCTTTCTTTCTTTTTTTTTTAATAAGAAGCCAAAATCCTATTGCTCCCAATTGTTCTTTTCGTCACACAGGGCAGTGAAGATCTTATCATTGTTCACGAGGCCCTTGAATACGGGGATTGCCGATTGTCGCTTGCTGTAAGTTCCTCCTCCTTCACATCATGAACGTTGATTTGTTATGTCATGATCATGAACTTGTCAATAGTTATATTCTGACACTGTCAACTTATCCTCTCAAACTAGATACCCAAATATGGAATTTTCGAGAATATAAATTCAATCCAGGATCTAGCTAAGATGCCCCAATGGACCGAGGCGAAGCCTCTCCGAGTTGCTACTGGCTTTACTTATGTATGATGCCTTTCTTCATTATCCATCACATCACTACTTCTTTTCCTCGGAAGTAAAAATATGTTTCAGTTTGAAGTTTGAATGAAATACAAATTGGATACGTTCTCAATGTCTTTTTTCACAGCTTGGCCCCAAATTTCTTAGAGAGAATGGGTTGGAGCATGTGAGTTTTTCTACGGCTGATGGAGCATTAGAGGCTGCCCCTGCGGTAATAATTCTTGCTGAAATGCAGAGTTTTTGTCTTGAATTGGTTTCTGATTGCCACATTATGTTTGTATTCTACTAATGTCTAATTTGATGCATTGCTCGATGCGATTGCTAGTGAGCAAACCTTGCAATTGTCCTATAGGTTTTAGTTAAGTTTTAGTTGTAGTACTTTTTTGGATGAATTAACCCTTTACTTATTTAAAGTGTTGATATAATTAAATTTTTCACAATCCATCAACTTAAACTTTTGGGTTAATCAGTAATTTAACATGAGATTAGAGTAGGAGGTCTTGTGTTTGATCCCCTATAATGTTATTTTCTCTTTAATTAATATTGATTTCTACTTGTTGGGTCTTCCATACAAATTTTCAAACTCACAAGTGAGGGAAAATGTTAAAGTGATGATATAATTAAATTTATCACGACACAACCCATCAGCTTAAGCTTTTGGGTCAATTAGTGATTTAACATGGTTAAAGCATGCATTGTAACCATTTACTTGAAGCATACTATCATTGTAGGCCACGTACATACATAGCTGGAGTGAAAACTGACTGCAAAAACGTGCTTTAAAAAACCAAGTAAAGATCGCAATTGTTTTAGTTGTTCCAAGAATATATCTCATGCGTCCCAAGTAACTCACATTTTCCTCACAAGACTATCTTGTTAAATAGGTCTGTATTGGCCAAACTTTCAGCTGTCTGGAAACCCAATTAAGGACTAAAATGTAACTTCTGAAATGCATTTCGAGAAGGGATGAGAATACTTTTGCCACTAGCCCCCTGTTTTCAGGTTGGAAAGATTAATTAGGTTAAAACTTCCTGCAACTAATGTTGGAATTAGGGTGTCTGATACCAAGATAGATAATGTTGATGTCCTGATAGGACTTTTTAGATCTATGGTGGAAGAAGGCTTAGTAATCTGAACAACCTTCACTTCAGTAGTATTTCTCTATACTATGAACAATGTTTCCCCTTTGAAATGCAGATGGGGATAGCTGATGCTATTTTGGACCTTGTAAGTAGCGGGACTACTCTGAGAGAAAA
The DNA here is from genome assembly GCA_031780015.1 of Citrullus colocynthis. NCBI lineage: Eukaryota > Viridiplantae > Streptophyta > Magnoliopsida > Cucurbitales > Cucurbitaceae > Citrullus > Citrullus colocynthis. Next base: position 2,630,579 of record QLSR01000314.1, read on the forward strand.
CAACTTGAAAGAAATTGAAGGTGGAGTGGTTTTGGAAAGCCAGGTGAACTTCTTAATTGGTTTCTGTCTTTTAATCTACTAAACCGAGTTTCTTTGAGAAGCTTGCCATTTGATAATCGTTTTAGGTTTTCTCTATATCAGATGCTTTCTTACCCCAAAGATAATGCTTTTTAGGCTGTTCTTCTTGCCAGCCGAAAGTCTTTGATTCAAAGGAAAGGTGCTTTAGACACAACCCATGAGATTCTTGAAAGACTGGAGGCACATCTGATGGCCGTCGGTCAGTTCACGGTGAGTTCTTGCTGTGTGACTTGTAATCATCAATTTTCCCTTTCCTTCTGTGCTTGAAATTATCATGCTTTATCTGGCAGGTGACTGCTAATATGAGAGGAAATAGTGCACAAGAAGTTGCAGAGCGCGTTTTGAGTCAAACATCATTGTCTGGGTTGCAGGTGGAAGCAATTCTTTCATTACCCCCCAAAAAAGAATAATGCTTTAGAAAGTGAAAATATATTCCTGTCACATGTGTATAATTTTTATTGTCTTTATACAGGGCCCTACTATAAGTCCAGTTTTCTGCAAACGTGATGGGAAGGTAGTTGCTGATTACTATGCCATTGTCATTTGTGTACCCAAAAAATCCCTCTACAAGTCGGTTCAGCAGCTGAGAGCGGTAAGCCATTAGCTCTTGTCTTGAACAATAATAAGCCCCAAGTTATAAAAAACATAACTCATCTTCGTCTCTCGTGTGGAATGAATTGTTGCAGATTGGAGGAAGTGGGGTGCTGATATCGCCCCTGACATACATTTTCGACGAAGAGACTCCGAGATGGAATCAACTTCTCAAAGAACTCGGGCTGTAAACGGTATTATCAGTCCTGTAATGCATGAGATAAGATGGTATGTTGAGTGAGTTTGTAAAAGGCATCCTGTTTTGGTGACCCTATTACCTTCCTCTTCCTCTTTCTCCCTCAGATCCACCAACTTCAGTTATTTATTTGTTATTCTGAATCTGATTCTCTAAGCGCACTTTTTGAGACATTTGTCTTCTCCTAGACGTTTTGCGCCCTCGTTCTTTGCCTCACAGATTTATTGTAGCCTTCATTAAGGGTTGTGTTTTGTTTTTACTTTTCAGTTGCCTTTTTTCATTTTTTACAAAGTTGGGAGAGAGATTTGGTTCTTTTTCATGTGATATCTTCAATTTTTCAGCGTCTTTGATATTGATCTTCATATTTAAATTTGATGCCTCAGAAACATACATGAATAAAGAATGTGTGCAAGTGATTACTCATAAGTTAACATACGGAACTTGTTTCATAGGCCTCAACAATCGTGATATTTGCATCTTGTTCTGATGACTGAACTGCATATGTTTCCCATAGAATGGTTTACTCGGATCTTACCCAAAGTACTTTTATTAAACTGCTTGAAATACCAAGAGTCTGTTTATATCACAGGATTTGCCATGAGTTTTCAAATAGACATTTAATAACACTTAGATGAGATGAGTTGAGATATGAACTCAATTCATTGTTTGGGAGGCTAATTTTGTATATCATCAATGTTTTATATTATGTCCACCAACAGTGCATTCAGCCTTCATCACTACTGATGTCTCGTTGTTCATCTCTGGCGGCCAACTTTGACAATCACTTCCGTCGTCTAACTCCAACGACCACTCTGACGTCCAACTCCGACGACCATTCTCGATGGCCAACTTTGGGCAACCACTGCCTGTAGCTAACTCCAACAACATCCAATCACCATTGTTGATGGCCAACTCCGGCGACCTCCAACGGTGCTACTCCACCAACTCCTAGTTGCTCGAGCCCTATAGACCTAACACCCCTCCCCTCATCTTTGTGGATGGACTCCGACGAATTGGATCAATACAGCACAAATGATGATATGGATTTTGTCAATAATGAGGAGGCCCAACACATGGCATCTAAGAGCAACTCTGGCGACCTCTAAAGTCGTCACTCCACCAGCTTCGACAACCATTATTTTAAATTATGACTACTATAGATTTGGGTTTTGTTGACACATGAGTTTTTTGTTTTGTTGACGCTTGTGAAATAAGATCATCAATAAAACCATAATTTAAAACTTAAAACTAATTATTAATTTAAAAATATATATAAATATAAAAAATGTTTAAATTTAAATAGAAAAACGAGTTTAGCTCAGCGGTGATTGACATAACCTTCTAGAAGTCCTCTAACCCCCAATTGTTGTATTTAAAAAATGTGCACAAAATTGACAAGAAAAATACATTTGTTGACACAAATAAAAATACTTTTGAGAAAAAATTGATAGAAACGCTAGTGTTTTTATTTAAAAAAGTTTTTATCAAGAATGTTAAAAAAAATGACTTAACTAGAAAAATCATAGACACAAATTTGTAAATTGGTTACTTAAATTAAAAAAAATCATACAAAATTCAACTCAGCATACCAATCAACCACTGAGGTCTAGAGTTCTCTTCAAATAGGTATTTAATATTTTTATTTGCTTTATAAAATTTTGCTCTTTAAAACCTAATATATTATTATCCAGAAAACTTTAGAACTTATACAACATGAATATTTTATACATGTGAATATTTATTATGAGAATCTTTGTAGTGTTGATGTAATCACTTATACAACATGAATATTTTATACATGTGAATATTTATTATGAGAATCTTTGTAGTGTTGATGTAATCACTTATACAACATGAATATTTTATACATGTGATTATTTATTATGAGAATCTTTGTAGTGTTGATGTAATCACTTATAGAACATGAATATTTTATACATGTGAATATTTATTATGAGGATCTTTGTAGTGTTGATGTAATCACTTATACAACATAAATATTTTATACATGTGAATATTTATTATGAGGATCTTTGTAGTGTTGATGTAATCACTTATACAACATGAATATTTTATACATGTGAATATTTATTATGAGAATCTTTGTAGTGTTGATGTAATCACTTATACAACATGAATATTTTATACATGTGAATATTTATTATGAGAATCTTTGTAGTGTTGATGTAATCAATTAACTAAAGTAGAGTTGTATAATGTATGACCAAAAGTAAATCGCAAAGCTGGAGTACGCAATCATACAGAGGAATATGATCACGTAGTCCAAGCTAAGCGGTCAAGCATCTTTTGTTGCGTGGTCGTGCAATCATATAAACTCTTACTATGCAATTTTGTTCTAATCCTATTTTTATCAATATAACTCCCTAAATCACAAATCATTTTCATATGCTTATAAATTGAGCAAGATGTAAATAGTCTTGCAGTTTAAACTTTGATCCTTTAAAGTATTTGATAGTAATATAATGGTATTTACTCCTCATAGAGTCAAAAAGGCCAGAGGGCATTTGTATAAATGTTTTTGAGTTTTTGGTCCTTCTGAGCAAGTTTCCATGGAAATGTTGTTTTGGTCGGATCAGATGGAAGACAACCAAATTCTTGTCTGTTTTTCAATCAAATCTTTCATAATATGTAAGGATTATACCTAAACAGAAGAAGCTATTCCATTCAATGCAATCCATATTTTTAAAGAAGTGAGATTTAAGATTTTTCCAAATTATTTGTGCCTTCTTGGAAAGCAAAGTGTACGGAATATTCTAAAAAACTGTTTATACCTTCTTACATAAATACAGTGCCAACAACAATCAAGATACCTCAATGCAACAACCGTTATACACAGATTCTACGAGATTCTATTCTTGGGACGAATTGAACAATGAAGAACTATACACAATCCCTCATTATAATTGGAGTTCATTATGACAAAAGTTGAACTGCCGCTATGACTGGTATCTTCTCTCGCAATTTCTGTGTAACAGCCACCCGAACCGTCATGACCCCAGCGGCTGGCCCCGTAATCCGAACTTTAACTATTGGCTCCTCAATACCCACAAGTTCAAGAGATCCTCCGGCTGCCCCAACAAGGTAAGGTCTTATCTCTTCAAGTACCTAAGCAAACGGTACAAAGAAAAATTCAGCTTCTCAATTTGTAGTCTAAATCGACCTTATGCCATCACTGTAAAAGATAAGGAATAATAACATTCAACCATTATTGTACAAACAAGAATGAGTCTTAATTTGTTTCCAATATTTCATGGAGTTGAAAGGAGGCATTGAAATCTCAAAAAAGATGGAACTACAACCAATCCAAGTGGCAAGGAATACCAGCCAACTTGGATGCAATGATGAGATGGGGTAGAAAATCTATCACCAGACAAATCAATATGAAAAAGAAAAAAACTGTGCATTTCTGTTGATAACGCGTTTCAAACATAGCATACCAGCACTGTTCAATTATACAGCCCTTCATGACAAGCAAATTCAAACGTTTTAATGTTGCGATTGATATCAGGTTCGTTGCCTACAAATGCTGCAAGCCTAATCAAGCTGCTCACCAATACCAAGTAGAGTAGCACATCCATGAGAAAATCAGACACATGGATGCACTTAATTGATATTGATGTAAAGGAAAGGAAGATGTAATCATGACATCAGAAATAATAGGTTCATAATCAGCTAGAAGTGTTGTTTGTATTAAAAAACGTGAAAAATGGCAGATGAAGTATTGCCAAAGTTGAGTAAAAACAATGCTTGCTTGCTTATTCCGACCCTTAATTTCTCAATAACCAAATATATCAAAATTGTACAATTTTGAAGTTTATGATGGATTGTAGTTCGAATTATCTATGTTTTTCTCTTGATGGCTTATGACTGTGCTATGGTTGTGGAATTTCTGAACGGATTATTGAGTGGTGGAGCTGGAGTTTGTAACAACTTATTTTAGAGCGTGTGTTCTTTTTATGTGTGGTTTATTAGATTTTTAAGGGAAACTCTGCCAAAGCTTATTATAAACTTTATAAAAAAAGTTTTTGCTAGACACCAGAGTTCGACAATGGGTTCCATAGTTTTGAAAACTTTTACAGGGTAATCTAGGGGGGTGTCATTAAGTATGGTCAAAGTTTAGTAAAAAGAATGCTTGCTTATTCCGACCCTTAATTTCTCAATAACCATATATATCAAAGAACTCGTGGAAGCTATACCACTGTGCCTCTTCCTCCCAAAAAGGAGTCCAATTACCTTGGAGGGGAGCAGCCCTCTTTCGTTATAAGTTGTATCTATAGATTAGAGATAACAGGTCGGTGGGTGTTTAAGGCAAAAATACGATTAAGAAACGACATAAATACGAGTGATAGAAAGAGAACATTTATGTACCTTCTCTATATTTTCCTCATTGAGCTCCAATCCAGTTTCTTCATCTGCTATTGGCTCCACAGCAACAATTTCAGGAATCTTCTCCATCAAACGGCGTTCAATTCCCATCTTCATGGTCGTAACAGAACTCGGACATGAGCCGCAAGCTCCTTGTAGCTTCAACCGTACAACATTTCCGTCAATTTCATGTAATGCCACATTTCCACCATCCGCAATAAGATATGGTCGAACCTCGTCCAACACACTCTCAACATTTTCTGCAGTCAGTGGCAATTCCAGTGCCGAATTGGGAGTTGCAACAGCTCTTATAACTGCAAAACAGAAATTTTCGAATCAAACGACAAAGATGGGTAATCTAAGAGTTTGTGAATCCTCTTCGTTCTAACTTCGACGACAACTAATCGCATATAAACCCTAAGAGTGAACAATTTAAGAGATGGTAGTAAACAAAATCAACAACCAGAACTTGATTGGAGTCCAGTTCACTTCAATAGAAGGCATAAAAAGAAATAATCATACCTCGCGTGCGTGAGGTAGACGGCAATGGAATTCGAAGCGAACGACACGATCTCCGCCAAGGTGAAACATGGCGAAAGAAAAACCTCGAGATCTACAAGAAATAAACATGTTAATTTGGTTAAAAGAAACAAAAAAAGGATTGAGAAAAAGATGGAAATGGAAGAGACCTTGAAGGTACGAGAACAAGAAGGGGATTCAAGGGTTTGGGGAGCTTTGGTGTAAGGGGAGGGATTCAACACCACGGCATGCATATTGAAATTGAATTGAATTCAATCACTGTTCGTAGTCTGAATAAGGATGGATTGGATATCAGAATCGATGAACAGATTGAGAAAATTGAAGGCGTAATTGAAGAGCAAACAGAGTGTTTAAAGTGTTTGCTGTTGTTCTTCTTCTTCTTCTTCACCGTTCCCCGCTTTTCAATACGTTTCTTCTTCTTCCCTCTTAATTCCCTCCCCCCGGAATTAACAATATCTTGCCTTCCTCACCGCTCACCACTAAAACATTTTAGGTTTAAATACCATATTTTCGTTTCTATTCCATTTTAATTTCAATAAATCTAACGAAAAATTATTTTAAATAAAAAAATTGATCGAAAATATATACAAATAATAGCAAAATGTCATAGTCTATTTGTGATATACTACAATATATTGTGATAAACTACTATTTATATCGCGTTGGCTATCATAGATAAACAGAAAAATTTTGCTAAAAAATTATTTTAAATAAAAAAATTGATCGAAAATATATACAAATAATAGCAAAATGTCATAGTCTATTTGTGATAGACTACAATATATTGTGATAAACTACTATTTATATCGCGTTGGCTTTCATAGATAAACAGAAAAATTTTGCTATCTTCGTAAATAATTTGATACATTTCTCTATATTTGAAAACAAGCCATAAATCTTAAATTAGCTAATTTATTATTGATTTTTTTTTAAAAAAAAACATATCAAAATATTGTTTTTTCTTGTAAACAATTTTTTTTACTGTTTAACTAACTTGATGTATAATTTCTTTTTATTGTTTAACTAATTTGGATAAAATTTAACTTTGGGAGATTAAAATCTCCGCCTGAGATTGTTATAGCTTTAAAAATAATTGTTGTTAACTTTACTTTTTAAGAAATCAGTTGTGATAGGAAATAACATAGTGTTTGGTAAATTTTAATTTTAAATTAGAAAAAACTAGTGTTAAATATATGCTAAATTGGTGTAATTTAATGATATGAACCAAAGTCAGCTTATCATTTCAATTATTTTCTCATTGATAATTAATCTATAATTTATTATAATATATATTTTTAAAATTTTATATGATTTAAATTTCAACTAATTTTGCTTAATCAAAATTATGTGATAAAAATTTAAGAAGAATAAGTGTTATAAAAAGTTGAATCAATAAAAAAATTTTAATTATATGTAAAAAAATACATTTGATGTGGAAGGATATTATTATAATATATTTATTGAAATAGGTAAGAAAATAGCCGATTTTTAGAAAAGTTGAATCTAAAATACTACTACGGGCTTTTACAAGTTAGTTAGCATTTTAAATTTCTCAAACATTGGAGGTGATTAAGATTTTTCCACAATCGCTTCTTAAATTTAAGATTTATTGAAAGTATAGGAATTAAAATTAGATAATTAAAAGTAGAAAGACTAAACTTAAATAAATTTCAAAGTACATGTGTAAGTGCTAAAAATGGTATTTTAACCAAATTATTATTATTATAGTTAAGAAAAAAGATACATTTTTGGTTCATAGATTTGTATTGTTAGTTTATATTTAATCGTTAGAATCCAAAATGTCATATTTTAGTCATTAAATATAGAGTTTAGTTTCAATTTAGTCCCAAGGTTTTTAAGTGTTATAATTTCACCATTAAAATTTGAGTTTTGTTTCAATTTAGTCCTTAAGTTTCAAGATTTGCACTTTTAATCTCAATTTTTCCTTAAATACTCACATTCTATCTTTAGTGGGAATGCCTTTTAGTTATTTTAAAAGAATTATAATTAATTAAATTTTACTTATTTTCATCACTATTGGAAGCAAAATTAAAATCTTACTTCATAATTATTTAAAATTAATTAACAAACATTAACGTCAATGAGTATTTAATGCAAAATCTAAGTTGAAGATGTAAATCTTGAAACCTAAAAGTCAAATTGAAACAAAACTCAAATCCCAATAGGGAAATTGTAACATTTATAAACCTAGAGACTAAATTGAAACCAAATTATAAACTTCAAGAATAAAATTTTAACATTTAGAGACTATTTAGAATGACTTGAGGAAAAAATGTTTTTCAAAACTCATTTTTATTTAAACTCTTTTGATAAAAACTATTTAAAATACACTTCAAAATCTACTTTAAGTAATTCCCAAACATTTCAATTTTTTCTAAAATAACTTATTTTTTAAATCAAACACTTGAAAACGTATCCTAAACACACTCTTAGACGCCTAAATAAAAACCAACAAAAAGGCATTATTATTATTATCTTTTCAAAAGAATGCCAATCTAAGCTCAATGTTAACCAAATTTTGAGGTCTTTATCTTTCCACCTTAAAATTTTAGTTTTTCATTAGATTATTTATAGAGGCAAAGAAAAAAAAAAAAAAACTTTTGTTCAGCTTGAGTAAAAAATAATTTAACCCAACATGAACAAAGTTTAATTTCCAGAATTAAAAATATAATATAAATAATTTAGAAACCATTTTATTTTTAATTTTTGGTTTTTGAAAATTAAGTTTATTCACTTTTCATTTCTTACATTTCTTACATTGATTTGGATCTTTCTTATGTACAATGGTTGAATTCTATCCCAATTTCAAAATCAAAAACAAGTTTTTAAAAGTACTTTTCTAATTTTCAAAATTGGCTTAGTTTTTTAAATCATTGATAAAAAGTAAATAATAAAATAAGAAATTTATAGGTAAAAGTAGTGTCTATAATACTAATTTTTAAAAACAAAAGACAAAAAATCAAATGATTACCAAACGACGCTTTTGAATTATTAAAGATGTACTATAATAATTTTGTATATGACAAAAGTGATGTTGACCATTTGAAAATCACTCCCGAACTCTAAATTACAATCCACAACATAGACATACATGGGATATAGAAGCATGCAAGGAAGAAAAAGGCAGAAGGCAAATAAAAGGTTCTTAATTGAAGGAATTCAAAGATGAACGAATAGCAAGCTCAGGAGACCCTTTTTTCTTCAATATGAACAACAAATCTCCCACCAGTGGAATAATTGGTTTTTTCTTTATCTTTTTCTTTTCCTTTTTACCTCCAAAATACCCTATTTTGTCTCCAAAGCTCAATATCTGAGCCAATGTGGGTGACTCTGTCTCCTCCATTCTCTTCATCTTCAACTCTGACCTCTTCATTTCTTCTTCTATTCTTCCACTCTCACATCCCATTGCAATTCTTCTCGTCGCCGCAGCTTTTGCCGCGGCCGCCGCTGCCTCAGCCTCAGCCAACTTCGACATGTTCTTATGCAGCTCTGCATTCAGTGATGCCAATGCCACTTCTGTATCTTCTTCCCTCTCCTTCAGCAACCTCAACTCTTCCTTAGTCTCTTCCAGCTCTGCCTCAAGTTTCTTTAAGGTATTCAAAACATGTTCTTTCTCGTCTTTTACTGTTGTTGTAGGGCTTGGCAATGACTCCCATGTGCCTATTTCAGGCAATGGGACGTCAGCACATGGTTTCGGCGATGATGAGTACGAGTCTCCGACTAGAATCCGTTCACCAAACACGGCAACGGCTTCTTTGACGGAGCGGAAGGGGCGGGAGGTGTCGACAGTGCAGCCAGAACTTTGATTAGGCACTTCAGGGTCTTCCATGGTTGGAGAGTTAGTAAGTTTGGGATGTGTCTGAGGGTGTGGGAAGATATGGTATATTTGACGATTGGTTTGGTGGACGAATTGAGCTCTTTGCTTTAGCTTTAAAAGTAAAGTGAGAGAGAGAGAGGGATGGCTGTTGTTTCAAGGTTAAGACAAAAATGATCCTATCATATTGTGTGGGGAAGATGGTCGAAAATGACCACCCAACCAAGAGAGAGGTGGAGCTTATACATAATACGAAGGGTGAGATATTTTTGGTAGCTAGGTTATGAGTTTAGTTTCAATTTAATCTCTAAGTTTCTACATCTTATACATTTAGTCCTTAAGTTTTGAATTCAGTCTCATTTTATTTAAAATGTTACAATTTTATCCTTGAGAGTTTTGTTTTAATTTGGTACCTATGTTTTACGATTTAAGCTTTTAACCTCAATTTTTCACTAAATACTCACTTTAAGTCATTAGCGTTAATGTCTATTAATTAATTTAAAATAATTATGAAATAAAATTTTAAATTTAATTTTTAAAATTTCATAAGGATGAAAAATAGGGAAACATAATCAATTATAATCTTTTAAATTTTTTTAATTAATTTCATAGACATTAACACTAAAGATGGAAAGTGAGAATTTAATGTAAAATCGAAGTTAAAAGTGTAAATCTATAAGTATTTTGGTCAGTTTACACACACCTCGATTAATCTCACAGGACAATTGTCTGATCCTATAACATTTTGAGTGTCAAGGAAACTCGTAAGATATTAAATTCTAGGTAATTGGCCATCATGGTTGAAACCTAGAGACCAAATTGAAACAAGCAAGGATAAAATTGTAACATTTTAAGACTTCTGAACTAAATTGAAACCAAACTCGAAAGCTTAGGGGCCAAGGAGACGGTTTGGCGCTGAGTTAATTATTATAGTCTGTGGGTTATAATAGCAAGTGTTTGGGGTGCAGACTATTTTAATATGAGTTATAATAGTGTGTTTGGGTGCAAACTATTTTTGTTTGGGTAAAAAATAGTAAACACTAGCAAAGAAAAAGAAAGGATGAGTGAAAAATAGTAAATACTATAGCAAAGAAGGTTTTGAAACAATATTTACTATTCTTAATTGTAGGTTATAAACACCACTATTATATTTGGTGTCCCAAACATGGAGTGAGCTATAATAACCCACCCCACCAACTTCTAGTTGGTGCCCTAAACTAGAAACTAACCTAAATGTGATATTTTGAAACCTAAGAAGCAAATAGAAACTAACCTCAAATCCTAGTAACAAAGTATTGTTCCCTAATATAAATCTCTCAAAATAACAAAATTAATAACGCTGAACATGCATTCTTATCTGCACATAACCAACATGCTCCAGTGATAGAAAGCTTAAAAGTTAAAATGCTTACTTATCTCTCCTTAGCTGCAAGGCTATCATGCAGAATTTGCGATTTATAGTTCTGTCATCAAGCAGCTGCTTTTGGGGAGGTGGATCATTGCATAAGTTGAAGTTGAATCTCCAAATATTTGATTTTCTGGTACAGCAGGTCGAATGTCCACTGTAGCTTTAATGCTAACTCTTACTTGCCTTCCACATCACTCAATGCTCCAACTACAAATGTTGAGTGAATTCAAAACGCAAAAGAGGTTAGTTTAAAAGAATCTCATAGAGTAAGTTCACTTGGTGCAACATTAAAGCTCGTTAGAAACGAAACTATAATGCAAACTGAATCAAGCTTCTGAAGCCAATGGCAGAAACAACAGGATGGAGAGATAAGTAAATGGAAATTTTCGTTAAGTAAATGAAAAGTGACTAATGTTCAAAGTAAATCACGAAAGACCTTAGTAAAAATAAGGTTTAAATACTATTTTGTCCGGTATACGTTTAGTTTTGATTCATTTTAGTCGTACTTTCAAAATGTTCATTTTGATCTTTGTATTTTCAAAATGTTCATTTTGATTTTCATACTTTTAAATTTGGAGCATTTTGGTTTTTGTACTTTTAAAAAGTGATCATTTTGATCCCTTCACTTTTCATTTTTATTTGATTTTAAAGGGATCAAAAAACGATTACTTTTTAGGACCAAAACGAATTGAGGTTGAAAGTATAAGGACCAAAATGAACATTGTGAAATTACAAAGACCAAAATGAACATAAGTTAAAAGTATAGAGACCAAAATAAACATTTTAAAAGGATAGAGACTATAATGAACCAAAGGCAAAAAACAGGGACTAAAGTAATATTTAAACCTAAAAGTAAAGTATCAAACTGAACCAAACAAGGAAACCAAGACATAAAAGACTTGCTAAAAAGGAAAATGGTTGCATCCCAGAATCAAAAGATAAGATAAAACTTGATCAGATAACAATGGAGTAAACAGAGATCAATGTTATTTCTTTAATAACAGTACACAGTACATGAAAAGTCGGACAAACAATAAGTTACATAATTTACTAGTTTCAGTTAGCTTATTTCTTCCTAATAAACTACAGTAAATGTACTCTATCCTTCTCCATTTTATTTCAATTGAATGGTAACTTTAAATATTATTAATACTTGCTAACAACAAATTCTATTTTTTACGTGAACCTCCAAGAGCGGGATTTCGATATCTCTTCTTAAAGAGTAACGAGAGAGCCGGGCGCACCATTGGCCATGTCGTGACAATTGCAATGTAAGCGAGCAGCCAAAACGATTTACCACTCCGGCGTGTAAGACAATCTGTGCATTTCCTTACAAGAGTTGTGGCCTGTGTTGGATTTGGATCCTTTTCTTCATAGTGCTCTGGTTGATCATTCTTCCTAACATGGTCAACCTCAACTTTGTCCAAAATGACTTCGTCATTCATACTAACATTGGCCGTTTCCTGGTTTGGCATGTCTTGCATAATATCGTCTGTTTGTTCCTCACCTACAGCAGTCACCATTCCATCATCCAAAACGCTAACGTAAGGACCCTGATCGATGGAAAAGCTTGGAGTAGGAGCTGTTGTCTTCTTCATCTGCAAGAAAGTATACGCTGTATGAGGCTAGATTACATAGAAATAGAAGCCTTCTCACACATTAATTAGTAAAAAATTCCAGTGTTTTTCCCCCAATAACATTGATGGAGGGATGGGAATCATGGGAGAGCCAAAAAATTTCAAATATGGAAGAGATTGCATCCAAAAAAAAGCTCCAAGTTCTAAGGCATCGGGAAAATGTTCAAAGGCGATCCTTCATTCTGGAAAGTATCTAAAGTTGATGAATCTAGCGTTCCACTTGTTTGAGGTGAAAAATAAATTTAAAAGATTGAAAATGGGAGATTCGGTCATGTTTGACCAAATATAACAGCCATTTGAAACAGGAATATCATTAAGAGAGAGATCCAAAATGACCTTGTTGAATTCTCTCATACTTGTAGCAATGCAATTGAACCACCTAAGGATATTTTATTGATCGATCTAATAACAGTGAAATCACTACCAAAGCCCCAACAATCATTACACAAGGCATGAAGATCTTCGATTTCTCACCAGCTAAAAAAAATCTACCGATGTGGGAAGATGGACCATAAGTACAGCTGATCCAACAGAAAAAATGGTTGTCTTGGGAAGGTTGGAAGGGTGTAAATACCACTAAGAACATTAAAAAACTAACCAATGATTAAAATTCAAACCCATATGGCTGAGGGACCAGCAGCAGCGCCATTCAAGCTTAAAAAAGACCAATCAATGTGCATAGCCAGAAGAGCCTCAGTTCTTGAAGGAAAACAATAATCAAAGCTGATATCAAGGATAAAATTTCATCAAACTTTTCTTCCGCCTTGCACGAGAGCTGCAAGTGCTCCAACTTAGAATCTTCATGGACAACTAGAAGGTTGTCGTATTGATGAAATAAGGTTTTCAGACTCCCCATTGTCCAGTTCAACATGCTTTTCTTGGTCAGCATTTATTTGGAAATTGGCATTATACACAAGCCAAGTTCTTTGAAAAAGCCAATCCACCAATATCCTTCACTTTTGTAGGAAACAGGAACCGGGCAGAAAGAGTTGAAAAATCTAGCAGTGGATCATATTAGTAAAGATTATATAGGCAGAAAGAGGTAAGTTGTCAATGAGAAGTGAAAGCTACGGGAAGTGGAAGGGTGGATCCAAACCTCTCAAAAGTTTGGGTCTGGGAAGCTATGACTACTCTGAATAGTAATAGAATACTAGTTAGAGTTATTCCTACCTATTCTCTTAGATGATCCAGGAGGCCAGCACATTGTTAAAGAGTTAACAATAATGGTTGTCCAACGGTACACAGCTAGGTAGCTTTGATCTCATCAATTTCATCGATGGAGGTGTCTCAGGTGTTAGGAACAATGTATGGTAAAACATCATTCTTTTCCTCTGTCAGTCATATAAAAAGTAGATCCTTCCATGAGGTAAAAAGGCCCAGTGTCTTTTCCAATGTTAGGGCTCTCCTTATTAAATTAGATAATCCGATCATTCATGATTCATGAATTCTCTTTCAATGTGCTTGAGCACTAAATGCTTTAAATTTAATTATGATCATGCTACTTCACCTGCTTTATCATGCCAATGTATGGGCTGGAATGCAGGATGCCAAGGAATTCATCGACAGCTCTTGCCCACCTACAACATATGATTTGACATGATGAATCACAATTAGATGACTTTAGTTCCAAGTTTGCTAATGAAAGCTAAGCTGCGAGATAAGATCTAGTGAGACTTCTAAGTAATCAGTAATTCACTCCTTTTTTTAGATGTTATTTTATTCCATTTTTATGCTCAAAGTACAAGTACCCTGACCCACAATCAAAGCATACAGTACAACAAGACTTCCAAACACACAAAAAGGACCGGTGTCACCTTTAATGGTTTAACGGACATTTTCTAAGAAATTCTACCAGATTTTTTCATCACACATTCAGAATTCTTGCTCTCTTCTATGACAATGGGAAAATGTCTCATAAACTAACCTGATTTTCTCTAACTAGTACGATCATTATAATTTGGACTTGCACAAAAATTCATTTTTCCCAGTGCAACAACTGGTAGCACAGGTATATTACCACAGGGTGTTGGCAGTTATCCCTTCATAGAAGGCTAGATGTCCTCCATGTGGTGTCGTTGCAAGAACAACGTTCCTATTTGCCCTGTAAATAGTTAATCAACCAGCGTTAACCAAACTCCAATAGAGATAGGATTAGGCAAGTCATAGCACTGAATTGTACTGGACCTGCTATAAAGGTGAGGAAACAAGGGATTTAGAGGATTGGAAACTATTTTCTTTTTTTAGAAGAAACATTCAGTAAATATGTGTTTGAATAATTAGATATTAAAAAGCAATATGGTATTTTCTCGCAAAAGATTTATTTTCTGAAAATATGAAAATAATATTCCATTCAAAATCACAGATTTGTGAATAGTAATTCTGGAATAGCTGTCCTTTGTGAATAACTTGTACTTATAAGATAAATCATAA
Source organism: Citrullus colocynthis (assembly GCA_031780015.1). Lineage (NCBI taxonomy): Eukaryota > Viridiplantae > Streptophyta > Magnoliopsida > Cucurbitales > Cucurbitaceae > Citrullus > Citrullus colocynthis. The sequence continues at coordinate 2,645,680 of QLSR01000314.1, forward strand.
TTTTTAGAAACAGTTCTGAAAACAAAGATAGGGAACCGTTTTCAAAATAGTTCCAAATTCTAGTTATGTTGGAAAGTACTGTGCCTATTATGTCAGGACGTAGCAAAACAGCCATTATTGTCGAGTAAAGTATGAAATTTTGGACTTGTAAGCAAAAACAAATTGAACCCTTTTCCTCATTAGACCATCACATGTTGTAATATATTGATAGTCAGTTAAGTAGATAGCAGAAAATAATGATAATGTTCATACAGGATATTGCAAAGAACAGGTGGGGAAACTCATTCACATTTGAGCAAGGGGATGTTTGGAAAATGTAAATGGCCAACATCAAACATCAGATACTGGCAAAGAAATAAAGAAAAAGGAAAAAAAAAATCATAGCAAAGAGTCGACAACAAGGTGAAATAGTATAGCATTAATGTCAAAAAAGTGTATACAAGCATGAACTAGGAATAAGTCCTTACCTACACTCGTCCCATGGAATGGCTTCTTTTGTGCACAACGGATCATCCAAAGCACTGATGCATAGAAGTGGCACTGCTACAGTTCCCACATAGGTAGCACTAGTGGCGTGCCTGTAATATGCATCCACGGTCTGGGAAAGGAAAACGTGTATTAGCATTTACAAAGATATGGAAACATGAGGGCCTTTTGGGTTACATTTTACAAAAAGTAAAAAAAAAAATGGAAATATATATAGAATAATTTTTTAAAACTGATTTCATACTGTTTTTAATTTTAAGAACTGTATGACAAGATACTTCAAGTGCATATTTTTTCATTTATTTCTTCCATATACTAATTAAAAATATAACACGTGGATCACTTTATGCCTAAACAGTTGATGATTATATATGAACCGTTAATTTGAAAAACACACTGAATACATTACTATTTTCTATTTTTTATGCCTTGAAAGCTGTTTTTAAAAATTATCGATAGGCTTGTTCACGTTTTTTACCCCCGAGAATTGTTTTAAATGAAATTTGGCAAAAAAATCAACTTATACACCTAAATTTTGAAGTTGTATCAATTAAAACCCCAAATTATTATTTGTATCCATTTAAATAGATCTTCCGCTAGTGAATTATAATTATTTTCACTTGATTAAATTTAAAATCAAGTCAAAACAAACTAATACAAATTATTTTCCACCTAAAATCCTACCAAAGTACCAAGAAAACCGACCACATATTTATTCCATAGATAAGTGAAGAAAACTAGAGGAAGATGAGAAGATCAAAAGCCACTCATATTAATAAAAATCTACTACTATCCAATCGATTCCATATATCTCTATGATATTGAAGTCTTATACATGTGAAAATTATGCCTTAGTTTTGATTTTCAGTACTTTGCTCTAACCAGCTGAAATAAAATAGAATCTTAACAAACGGTCTAAATTGATTAACTTATGAAAGGGCATAAATTGATTTTCTTTCTAGCAAGTTTAACAATATTTTGGTTGGATGATTTGAATCTTTTACCTCTTGGTCAAGGGTGTATGACTAGTTTAGCTATTGCTCGAGTTGGTGAGTAAAGATTGATTTGTCCATTTAAATTTACCCGGTCAAAATAAGTATTTAGAGTGTATGTTTTACCTCAAAATTTCCAAGGACGCGTGTGGCATAGTTGTCAAAATCACGAACAGAACGTGACTGCCATGAAACAAGAATAAAAGATTGATACACACATATATAATATGAATTATGGTTGGACACCCAAAAAAAAAAGAAGAAAAAAAAAAACAACTTCTGTGATGCAATTGTAAAGGTTTGTCCTAATTTCCATTTAAAACCATCAAAGAAGTAAAAATCCTGAAGTTGAATGTCAGAAAGCCTTGCAGGACCTTAAAATAATACTCCGATCTGGGTGGGGTAAATAATGTAGACCTACAGATATGAACTGCATGTATCAGGCTTTATCCTAATTTATCGTCCAATTTGTTATGAAACTAAATGTAACATATAGTCTTGTATTCCTCACATAAGTACAGCTCAAGAAGTAATTTTGTTGTTAACATTGAATATTTAAATATCCAAAGCAGAATCGATAGAAATCTTGATTGTGCATAAATTCCAGATCAATTTGAAGTGATGAGGTTATGTGGAGACATCAACAAGGGTGTCCAACAGAAGATAACCATATCAAAGCTCACAAAGTTTCAGATGCTTAGGTTAAAATATTTCATTCTAAGTATGATGAAACAGAGTCAAGGACCTTCTTAATGGATTCCCACTCTGTAAGTCGAGACAAATTGGATTGATGCCTGCAGGAAATATAATTTGGTCATCAATTAAGAAGCCCACAGTTGGAAAGATGTTAATGTTATCTTATGTTTAATAGTTAAAGCAGTAAACCACTCTAAGTTTTCATGTCAATGTTTAGACGTACGATAACGCAAAACCTTGTAAGCCGTTAGCCAAAGCTTTATTATAAAAACTCTGAACAAGCCTGCGATTAATGAACCTGTCACATATCTACAGAAGGGAATGGCATGTGAATTGTGTTAGACGATTATAAACGAAATAGAAGATTGGTTCTTATAATGACACTGACATTATGACAAGTTTCGCACACATCAAATCTTGATAGGAAGGAGTGAACTTCACTTGTGTTGAGCAACAACACTTGTGGCTTTAAAATAAATTGAACGAGTTTAATATTTCATCTGTCTCACATGGGGTAGAAAGTAAATCAATATCAGCCCATAAGGTTTCCAGACTAATGACCTCACTTTTAAAAATAAAGTGAGGTCCACTTATATTAAGGTGGAGATAACTAGTATTTATGAAGAAATCTTTGGTGTGAACAAATGGAGTATGGTACTCCCAAAAGAGACGTGCAGTAAAAGAAAAGAGGTGTCATTGGCATATTCATTAAAAGATCTTGAGATCAAATCAATAGCCTTTACACATGCTATATGAATGAGCATCACACCAAGGGGAAGAGAACATTGAGCCAATTTAAAGTTCCTATGGTATGAAAGTGAACAATTCAGAATAATAACGGCTTTCAGGAAATTAAGAGGAAAAAAATGAAAGCCCAAAAACTGGACTGGAAAAATAAATAAGATGGATCCAATTATACCACCAAAATAACTAGACTACCTTAAGAAGATTGGGAAAATAAATGACCCTTACTGCATGCTGTAAGTTGAAAAATCTTTACTCCGTATAGAAATATAATGCATCAAACTAGATTGTAAAATGATTATTCAGAACACGGTTGGCATACTAACCAAAAGATCCCAAGGTGAGCAAATAGCAGCAGCACCAGAAATAGGGACATCAGCACCATCCTCTCCAAGGTATTTTACCTGGAGGAAGGAATACATGTTGGTAAGAAAAACAGCAAAATTATGCATAAGACTAATAATATCAATTTCTCCAAGCTAATCAAGTGTGTGCATCGTCAATTAAGCAATCAATTCCCAGCTATATAGAATAAATATTTCAAGGTTACTAAAACTGTAAGCAGCACCTTCAGGACAAGTTCTTATTTCTTATTTCTCAGTTCATGTTTCTTATTTATTGTTTCTAGTTTTCTTTTTTTTTTTTTTTTTTACTGAAAAACCGAAATATATTCGGTAACCATTTCTTGTTCTCTAAGATTTTCTTTTTTAAAAAAAATGGAAACAAACCTCTTCATTGAAATAATGAAATGATGAAATGAGACTAATGCTCAAAGTAAGATACAAGGAAACATAAAGATCTTAGTTCCAAAAACAGAAACCTTGTTCAAAATTCTTATGTTATATTTACTTTTAAATATCATCATGTATTTTATAAGTCCAAAATGATAAAATAATATAATGCCTTGTTTATATTTTAAAAGAACTTGAAACACGAAAAGAACAATAAACTAGATTTTGTTATTTCCAAATTGGTATATAATTTGGATCGTTTCTAAAAAATGAGTAACAAGAAATAGAAACAATTACCAAATGTTTATGTTTCACAAACATTGAAAACAAGAAATAGCAAACGAGAAATAGGAATGCCAACTCCTTAGTCCTTAATAACATCATTACAAAATAATCAAGGTTAGATAAGACTAGAGGATAAACAATAAAGATCTCTACAGTCCATAGTAAAACTTTCCCTGTTAAATAGCCAATTAAACCAAAGGTTTACGCTGATGGGGGAAGGTAAATTTAATATTATCACTAACGCTCTCTCTCATTTGTGGGCTTGAAATATGTAAAAGACTCATCAAGTGAAAATCAATATTAATCGGGAACGAAATAACATTACAAGGGTTTGAACACAGGACCTCCCTGAACCACCTACTCTGATACCATGTTAAATAGCCAACTGACCCAAAAGCTTAAGCTGATGGGTAAAGGCAAATTCAATATTATCAATAGCATTCCTCATTGATCCCATAACCATTTTGCACCTTCTTAAACTATTAGAACCTTCATAAGCTTAGCAATCCAGAAAATTTAAGAGCAAATTTGAGCTATCCTACTCCTACTTTTTTATGTCTGCTGGCTGGTTTTATGATAAAATCCAATTCAGTCCAGAAAACGTGAATTTATGAAGTGTTTACAAAGGTAAATATTCATACCAGAACATTTGCGCCAATACTAGTTCCAACAACAAACAGAGGGGCTTCTGGATGTTGACTATGAATATGGCCAACCACTCTCCTTATATCCTCTGTCCATGCAGCATTATAGACACGTTCAGACTGACCAAAGACCAAGGAGAACCAAGATAAATCATACATATACAGAATACTATCATAAAGATACATATATAAAATAATCCGGAAAATCATATCATTGTATGGAAAATAGTGCATCCAGACAGTTGATTGAAACCTTTTTTTTTTTTTTTTTTGATGAGAAACATCAGAACATCATTTCATTGGTAGTATGAAATTACAAAAGGGCAAATAATACCGAGTTACATATTGTTTTTCCAATGCAATATGAGAGATGTAAGGTCATTGAAACCTCACGCAACCCATTCCCTGAAGATGTCTTCAGGTCAAAGGTACTTTTGCAGTAATGTACATTTAGTCATACAATACGCAACTAAATTCAACAAATTGTACATTACAGAAAATGAACGGGTTCCACATAGATTCTCTTTAACAGCTTTGTTAGACACATTTGTTCACTTGTGACTCACCTACTAGAAGTAACAACTCCATTTTCCCACCTCGCAACACAAGTCTACTCAAAACCCTGAATACCCACCTTAAATCCCTCAATAACTCCCTCTTCCACACCTAGAATTTACCCACCTTCACCTTCAATCCCTCAACAACTCCCTTTTCCACACCTCTGCGACACAAGTCTACTCAAAACATCCACCTCCACTATAAAGAGAAAGGGCAACTGCCTAAGACCCCTAGAAGCAAAAATATTCCCTCTAGGCTTGCCATTGATGAAGACCAGATGCAATTGTAGATCCAAGATCTCCATTCAAACCTGAAGACTGAAGTCTTTCTTCCTTAGGACCTTATCCAAGAAATTGCAATCCACATATACTGAATCAGTTAAAACTAAATGATAAAAGGATATAATGTGCAGAGTTGCAAACAACACAAGTATTCAAAATCATTTTTAAAATACAAATCACAGACAGATAATTGAAATAAGTAAATCCAGACTGAGAGGAAGGTGTATCGTAGCATTTGGCATAATGTCCAGTATCTCCATTTTAATGTTAAAGCCATATCTACAGTGTAAACTTAATAGCGATCTTACAGTTAGTGATATGCCGCCAAGACCGCGATGATTGCTCACAACGACATTCCATCCACGTTTTGCAATCCTGAATGCCAAATGCTTAATGTACTGTAAAAAGAGTACACCTTCTTGAGCCCAACAAAACAAACATTAAAGAGTATATATAAAAGCTGTGGCCAAATGCTAACGGTGAAAAGTTTTCAAGATGTACACCCTGTTTTGCACTTATATCTGAATTCATCATTAACTTTCCCATTCCAAATTTTAGTTAGTATATTTTTTTTATAAGAAACAAACGAATAGAATAGTTTCAATCATTCCAAATTTGCGTATTGTTGACATAAAAAGAAAAAAGAAAAGGGAATTGTTATGCATCATTATAATAGTTCCAATGATTCCTTTCATATTCTCCTGAAATATAAAATTCTACATCAAGACATCTAATATTTAAAATAGATGACTTTGTTTCAATTTGGCATCCTATACTCACGTGTTCATGTAATTTTATCTATTTAATGAAAGATTTTTTATGAAGAAGAATGTGTCTCTCGATCATTAGTGTGTTCAAACATTTCAGGATTTTAATGAAACTCCCCTTCTATTTACAACTACTAGCACTAGCCTTTTACATGATGATATATTTTCCTATCTCCTGGAATCTGGTATTTAGATGACAGTTCAAACGGATAAAAGATAATAGTTTGATATCCTTTTATATTTCGAATTGGAGTATATGCTATCTATCAAGACTATAATTGGCATGAACTGTAGAAAATAACCATGAATGGCAATAATAATATGGCATCTCAAATATAAGCCCAACTCTGTGCAAACATATACATCCGGGGGGAAAAGAAGAAGAAAAAGAAAAACAATTGAAAAATTCAGGAAATAGGAAAATTTTGGGCAAATTATTTTAAATGAAAAAACTGCTGAAAATATTTACAAAATAGACACAGATAGTTGTTTATCGCGGTCTATCGCAGATAGACTGTGATATTTTGCTATTATTTGTAAATATTTTGATTCATTTTCTTATATTTGATAACAACCCAAAATTTTAGCATACAAGTTGGAAAAATGAAATATAACTTACCGCTGCAGATGAGTCACTGGTTAATCCAGGAATGACTATAACAGTTGGTGTTTTCTCATAGTCAGGAGTTCTAACATTCACGCCAAAGCCATCACATTCAACTGCACAAGAGGTTAAAATTAGGGAAGTCTCCAATAACAAGCATCACTTGATTACTGAAAAATAGCGGAAAGCTTTTAGCATCCAATATATGAAGGTCAGCATCGATTACATTAGTTTTATCAAAGAAAATAACATATTTCGGAAAAGAGACCAGTGACTTCTTAATCCCACAGCTAACTAATATTTAGTCCAGATTTTTGAAGTTTATGCCTCAGGTTTAGGTCAGGAACAAATATTAAGCCTTAAACTTTACTCCTTTTGAGATTTATACCTCTTCTAAGAAAGATTTGCATCTCCATGAGAACACACTTTTTTTTCTTTTTTTTTATGAGAAACAGGAATCATAATTTCATTGATTGTATGAAATTACAAAAGGGCATATTGCTTTTGCAGTGAGCTATAAGAGCATTAAGATTGTAATCACAAAAAAATACGTGAATTTACACCAAGATAGATGTGTTCAAAAGATTATCAAAAAACTAAGTGAAATCCATAACTTTATCGTCGAAATCGCAATGATTCCGCTCTTTCCAAGTGAGCCAAAGGAAGCCTTTGATGATGAAGTCCCACATAACTGCCTTCTCATTCTTAAAAGGATGACCGGTCAGAAGCATACTTAAGAGAATGAGGGGGTCATTGGGAAAAACCATATAATAGTTGTAGTATGACAAAAATCTTCTCCAAAAAGATTGAGCAAATTTACAAAAAATCAGAATGAGCATAATGGTTTCATCACTCCTATGACATAGGACACAAAAGTTTGGAGCGGTAGCCATCCAGATGGCCTTTTTAATGAGTACTTCGGTTGGGTTAATGCTGTTGTGGCTAACCTCCCATAGGAAGAAACGAATCTTCTTGGGAATAGGGCCCCCCTCCAAATATGTTTGTAAAGGAGAGAATTTTGATCATTACCACTAGATGCAAGATGCTGGGATGGGGATTTCGTGGTAAAGTGACCGGACTTATCCAGATTCCATATCCATTTCTCTTCCACCTCGGTGTCATATGGGGGAACAAGGATGGTAGAGAGAAGAGACCATTCATTTATCTCTTCGTCATTAAGATTACGCCTTAACCCAAGATACCATGCTTCATAATCCAAATTCCAGCTTTGGGCAATGGAGGCATCCTTCTTATTGGAGAGAGCATAGATTCTAGGGAAGGATGTTTTAAGAGGGGTCTCACCTATCCATTTGTCGATCCAAAAAGAACTGGAGGCTCCACTGCCGATGACATGACCAATGTTTTCGTGGATGTGTGTGGCTTGCTTTGCAATGTAAGTCCATGGGCCTTTATATTGTTTAAAGGAATGGCCTTGTAGATGAAGGGTGGTTCCATATTTAGCATCAATCAATCTCCTCCATAAGGCTTTATCTTCAAACTAATATCTCCACACCCATTTGGCCAATAGGCTTTTATTCTTCAACCTCATCTCAATCAAGTCGAGGCCCCCTTCATAAAGAGGGAGTTGGACTTTTTGCCATCGAATGGAGCGGATGCCTCTTTTAGCATTTTGGTCATTCCAGAGGAAATTTCTGTGGAGCTTTTCAATGTGACCAGCAGTTTTAGCAGGGATTTTGAAAAGAGAGGAAACAGGTTGGTAGGTTGTTGAGGGTAGCCTGTAACAAAGTAAGACCGCCCCTTTGGAAATATGGGAACCTTTCCAACTCTTTAACCTCTCCACGTTTTCAATGATGGGCTCCCAGAAATGGGAGGTGTAAGGCTTACCATAAAGAGGCAGTCCTAGGTAGGTGGAGGGCCAAGAGCTTCTCTTGCAGCCAAAGGATGTAGCCATAGAATCAACAACATCACTGTCAAGTTTAGTGCCCATAAACTCAGACTTTGTGTGGTTGATCCATGAGACCACACTATGACGTAAAGTTTTTGATTTATGCCTCAAGGAATGGCAACATCAACTGACTGCCTATCATTTATGGAAGAATAAAGAAGAAACCCACTAATGACAAATAGAATACGATTTGTGACTTAGCTCATTATTATTTTTTTCACTAAAGGGAAGGCAAAAAACTAGTGAAACTGTGAAAATGATAATGTTGCTGAATTTTGAAAAAGGCCATATACACATTGAATAAAATGGTGGGTGAAGCTTTAAAAGTTATTGCAACTACACTTCAAGTTTGCAATATTTAACACTGAAGCACGGACTGGTTTGGAAATTGAAAAAGTAACAACGTCAATGAACTATACAAAAGTATTTGAATAGAACAAAGTTTGTCATTGTTTTATTAATATTTGACCAATACATACTCTTTGAAGATGATAATAATAATAATAATAATAATAATAATAATAATAATAATAATAATTAGAAGGAAAAAGAAAGTTGTGAGTTCTAGCCTTCTTGGAAAACTGGAATCAAAACAATAAATAAAAGGAACCTTTCCAAATTAAGAAAATGGTTGGCATATCAAGATTGTCATGATAAGCAAATCTCTTTTAACACCCTTTTGGGAATCTGTTCATGGACGAATATCAATACACAATGCACTACTGAGATCAGAAACAAAATAATCGAGAAAGTAAGAACATTCTTAATGATGAGGGAATAAATGAAACCTACCATCAGACCTCCGTAGCCAATCCAAAGCAATTGTTCCACCATCAGGTACACGAAATAACTGTCTGGGGTAAAAGCATAGGTCTAGAGAAGTATTAATAGAAAAAGAAAAATAATTTGCAGACGTAAAGGCAGTTCCGATTATGCCATAATGAATAGTGTAAAAACAAGCCAAGATGATCCGATAAGATTGTTAATTGCCCATGAACAAGATTTAATATAGAGTATAGACAAAACACAAAATTTAATGCTAGTATTCAAAATAATTTAAAATCCCCTAGCAGAAGAGCAACTTTTCTTTTTCCCCTTGGAGAACTCTTCCCCATTTACATTCAATATTCTGGAAAATCGCCACACTCGTTACAAGTAACTAGAGTTCATATCATTATCTGATGTCATTCATAGTCACGTTTTAAGCAGTTGAACGTTAGACGTCCCGCAAATAGAGTTCATCTCAATATCTTAACCGATAGCTTTTCTATTTCTTTCTGCTTTCTTTCTTCCACTTTTTATTTCTGATAAAGCCGAAGAACATCCAGAAACAAAATCATAAATGCGAACGAAGCGTAGCAGCAGACCTTTTATAGGAGACAGGAGGAGACTTCCCAATAATGCTGAGGAAAATAGTCTGCAGATGAGGACTGCAAAGCCATGGAGTTGAGGAAAACCTGCTCGGAAACAAATCAACGGCATCAAGTAAAGTAGTTAAGAGCGAGGATCAAGACGTGGGACGGGGGAAGAGGAGCAATGAAACAGGAAGAAACCTGCCATGAAGAATCCGACACTTGGAAACAACGGATTGGTAGAAGTCGGGGTCGGATGCAGTGATGGAAACGCGGTCGCCTCTGAATGCACGGACGAAGTCATGAAGAAAATGAATCTCGAAGAAATTGTAGAGGAAGAAGAGGAAGATGATGAGGAACGCAGAGAGAAAGTGAGAGAGGGGAATGAGAGAAAGTGCTGTGAAGAGAAGTTGATAGGGAGAAACTGGATTGGAGGTGTCGGAGCCGGAGGAATCCATGGGAAGTGGATGAAGCAAATCAACGTAGATCTGTCATTAAAAGAGAGGGAAGCACGAGGCGGACAAAAAAAGGGGGAGAGGAATTAATTAATTAAATTAATTAATTAATTCGTTGAAATGGTCCCAATTTGAAGATATGTAATTTACTTTTTGGGAAAATATATATTTTAATCCCCACGTTTGTTTTGTACTTTTGTTTAGTTTTTGCTTTCTATTGGATTTTAGGTTTCAAAATCTTTTCTTAGAGTTTTATTTCAATTTAATTTAAGTTTTAAAATGTTAAAGTTGTTAGGTTTTGAATTTTATTTTTATTTGGTTCTTATAATTTATACTTTTAGTTTCGATTTTATAAAATATTCACCTTTAATTTTGACGTTCGGGTTTATTAATTAATTTAAAATGATTATAAAGCTAATTTCAATACTGTAAAACTAAATCAAATATAAATTTTTAATTCTTTTAAATTAAATTAGTAGATATTGATAAATGAGTATTTGATAAAAAAATAATAATAATAATAGAGGTTAAAAGTGTAAATTTTGAAATTTATTGGTCAAACTTAAACAAAATTCAAACATGCATGATAACATGGTAACATTTTGAAATCTATAGACTTAATTAAAATCAAACTCAAAATTTAATAGCTAGGAGTGTAACATTATTTCTATGAACCAAATAGAAACTAAATTTGAAGCCTACGTACCAAAAAAAAATCATCCTTATTTTCTTACTCTCCTCTTCCTTATTATTATTATTTTTTTTTTTTTTTAAATATAAAATACACCATTCAACTTTGTCACTTATTAAAAAAAAAAAAAGAAATACTCTAATTGTCCTCGTCAAATATTGTTAATTGTCATAAAGTTTATCTCTAGTCCATCTGTTGAAGCTAGATGATCAATCTCCATGTCATTGTCATCGTATTAAAAGTAATCTTAAGTGATTTAATTAATTCAGAGAGAGCTTAGATCAACCATAATTGGCATAACCTTTCTTCCTAGAGATCAAAGGTTCGATCTTTTATTCCTTTACTTGTTGTACTAAGAGAAATAAATATCATTTTAATTCATGAGTTTTGATTATAATTTCCAATATGGGTGATCATCAATTGCCCATTGTCGATTTTGGACAAAAATGGCGAACATCGACACATAGGTTTTTGGTGATTTTAGGGTGAGTGGAAACATCATCTCATCGATTGCACAGTCGATCAGTCGGTTTTGGATGACTTTTATAAGGAAACTTCGTTGTAGTCGACTAGTTGTTGAGAAGAAGAAAAGTTAGTTTGTTGTGGTGTTGGGTTCTGGCAGAGATAATGAAAACTTTGATTTGAATATAAGTTTTTTTTAAAAAAAAAAAAAAGACAAAAGAGGGGAGAAAAAAAGTTAGATTTTTATACGAATGACTCATTCTTAGGCCTCATAACTATTAATGACATGTCTCTCACAAACCAATGAAAACTAACATTTTGCTTACGTCAAAAGACACTTATTGCATTTTAAGTAGCATCGCGTCAAGGATGTCCCTCCCAGCTCAATTTTTTCTAACAATTTTGCTACTCAGTCTCACGAATGTCGCTACACCATAATTCTCTTTTTATGGCCCTGTAACGATTAAAAAAAAATAAATTTAAATTAATAACCCAAGTCTTTACCACACCATGCATATACTACATACGATAAGTAAAAAATCACAATGTTTTTTCATATCGTGACAGAACATGCAAAATGAATTGCAGTGTAGCAGCATTCAAACTAGGAGGCACGTCCATCATATGATGCTACTCAAAACGTAATGAGTGTGTTCTAACATAAGTAGAAGGCTAATTTTCATTGATTTGTGAAGGGCAAGCCATTAATTGTTATGTGGCCTAAGAATGGGTCATCCATTCTAAGATTTATAGAGAAAAAAAAATAGAGAATAAAAGAAAGAAAGTACAAAAATAAAATCATTGGTCATGGAGTTACCGGTCAACAACTAAGATGATAAGATAGCGTGCACCAAAATTTTTGTCATGGAACTTCATAAAATAAAAAGTGAAAGTAAAACTGGGAGGGAGGAAAAAAAAAAGATGAAAAAAAAATAAACAGATGAAAGGGACATGTTGTAACCTATTTGGGCCACGAGAAAAAGAATAATCGGGTCATGATCTAAACTTCCTTTTTTCCTTGCTTAATTGAGTCCTAGGGCTTAGTTTTCTGGTTCGAGTTTCACCATTTTCTTGATTGGATAGAATGCGAACTCCTTAAAGTCAATTATGTCATCTAATCTAAATCTACCTATAACACATATAAAGAAATAATGAAAGAAGTAATTTGTCAAACCCTAAAAAAATTAAAGAACAAAATAGAATAGCATTATTTTGTTATTCAAATCCAATTATTTCACTTGGGTGACATAATCAACCTTTAGCGATCCACCCCAACATTTCATTTGATGTCTACCCTTTTGGTATTTACAAAATATTTCAGTACTTCTTTTTCGGTAATCAAACATGTCTTTCTTAATGAAAGATCTAATTGAAAATTCACGTTTATCCAATTAAATAGTTAATTGAACAATCCTTGTTTATCCAATTAAATAGTTAATTGAACAATCCTCATTTTAATCTCTTTCACACTTTTTAAACTCCTTTAAATTATGCATTTTAAATACCAAATTCAAAATCTATATATACTAAAACATAAAAATGTTGTTTTCATAATTTACACTGTTTGGCTCACATAATAACAGTCTTTTTTTTCCTTTTCAGATTGCTGTCAAACACATATTTTTTGAATTCGATGAATCTGAAAACATAAAACATAACGTGGGTGCCCATCAAATAGACTCTTATATATTTACAAACAAGCAAGTCATTAATTTTGCTCCAATAATTTGACATATTTCTCAGGAACAATATGGCAGATCAAACAAAAGTAAATTATTGCTAGAAGATGAGTTCGACAAATAGCAACCAAATAATCAAATTTGGATGTTGGAAGGCACAAATAAAAGTATGATCACAAACGAACAAGACGAGTGAAACTTTTTTGTTTTTGACAAAATAGAATGGGAGAATGTTAAAGTGACCACATAACATTTAAGGATAGATCAAGGCTAAGGTGAGATTTAGAAGAAATAGGCTGTTAGGCTTCTTTCAATAAAAAATTAGCTATGATTTAAAAATATGCCTTTTTTTTCTTTTCATTTCAATACTTAAAACAATAACTTTGAATAGATAGATTCTAATTGTTAATCACTGTATCAAGGTTTTGCTTCTTTATGATCTTCATTATATTTAACATTATAAAAGTATGTACATGAAATTAATTACCAATGCATTATCGCCATTAAAAATAAAAATAAAAAATACTCCCAATTAAGAAAATGTCAAAAAGGCTTTTAATGTTTGGACATGAAGAACCAAAACAATTATTATTTTTTTAATTTTAAAAAAAAGGGTCAAAACATATTTAAAAGTGATAATATTTTTTTTCCCTTCTTTGCAAGAATTTATCTATAGAATAGTTATAGAGACCTTTCTAACTGTATTTTTCCCATTCTAACTTTACTTTTTTTAAAAAAAATAATAAATAATAATAATAATAATATATTCCTTTTCTTTTTTCCAAACTTAAAGTTTTAATTTAATCATTAAGATATTAAATTACTGAACCACTAAAATAAAATAAAAAAAACATAACATATTAAAATTAATTAATCAAAGTGAACTCTATAAATAATCCTGTTAACCATATCAAAAGGAACAAAACTCTGAAGGGATCTTTTAGCAAGTTGTGTGTGTGCAAGGTTGAGTTTAAAATTTGAGTACTTAGGGCTATACAATTTGTAATTATATTATAAAATAATAGTAGTAATTATACTTAATAAACCTTCACATAAATCATTTAAAATAAGTTATTTTTAAATTAATATGATTTTTAAAAATTTATTATTTATACTATGTTTACAATATTTTTTTGCTTGTTTTTTATATTTTGTAATCTACGATATAATGGAAATGTTGATTCACCTTTTAGTGTCAATGTCGAATACATAAAAATATTAAATTGACGAAAATATGGATATGTAGATAAAATTTTAATACTATAAATGTAATTAACCCGAGGAGAGGAGAGAGAGGAAGGAGTGGGAGCATATTTTCCAAATATAGCTCACATTGTGTGTTGTTTTGTACTGAATTAGGCTCATTACGGACGCACAATAATACGTCTGGGAAGGCAACGACCCCCGCAGATTCTCTATTCAATAATTCAATTTCAACCCATCATCCATCATCATTTCATGACCCCACCCAAAAAATAAATAAATAAAATAAATAAAGAATCAAAACGAAAAGAAATAATTTAGGGCAAATTGCAAGAACCACCGGTGATGATTATAATTACACCCTCAAACTTTTAATTTTACAAAATGTGCCCTCAAATTTATATTAGTATTAAAATTGGGTCAAATTAGACCTTCAGACTTATATAATCGTATTAATTATATAACATTTATCTAAGTTTTAGGACTCAATTTTTATTATTTGTGAGTTCAATTTCTACAATTATTGTAAGTTTGAAGGTGAAATTTTAACACTTGTAGAAGTTTAGGAGCCCAATTTTAACACTATACCATACAAGTAGTCTATGCAATTTGCCTTAAAAAGTGAAAAATCAAATAAATTATAATCCTACGTCCCTTTTAATATTTTAATTTTTGTGGTGTATGAATATTTTTGTTTAGAAAAATGCAAAGGAAACAAAAGTGTCCCAATTTTAATTTGAAGAGAGTAAAAAGACCTAATTCAAAATGAAAATGAAAAACTGGAAGAACAAAAAGAAAAGGCCAAAGCTTGAGAACCAAATCGAAGTAAAAACCATCTATTGCTTTTGTATTGGCCATCAATTTGGTTTTATTTCGATTGGTTTGATTCGATTCTTGGTTGGCCCCAAGACAGATAAAACCAAAGCGACTTACACCTAAACAAAACTTGTAACAATGCGTATGTTTCCTAATCACCTCTCCCAAGGCAAAAGAGAGCTCCATCGATTTTACAATATTAGTCAAAATTACACATTCTTTGTGGGTTAGCCATACACATTATTCTTTGTTGACTGACATCTAAAGTTTTTCTGTACACTGATCTAATACACATACACTGACATCGAAATTATCTTCAAAAAATCCCTTCGCCATAGGCTTCAGAAATCATCTCTGTCTCGATGAGTTATGAGATAATAACCCCCGCCCGTTCCTATCATCATGGATAGCACATCAGGGAATTTGCAAAATAATATAAACTTGTACCTGCTGGTATTGTTGTCTTGTGTCTCTACATTCCTCAACCTGATGATATCGCAACGAAAACGTCGTCAAGAGACCATTTCCGCTGCTCAGATTTCTGTGGTGGATTGATTATGGCATGCTCGGAAGTTGCAAGCTTATAGCCTATCACTATTTCTCGTCTTTGTCGTCCCCTAATCATTATGTCATAAAAACAGAGCTCTTCCTGGTCGACCAAATAAAATTCCGCCGGTCTAATACACATTTCATTGCCCTGCAATCACACGTACAACTTCATTCATAATCACAGAAAAGGAAAACCAATCTTTGAAATCTAGTAAGCCATTAGAATATTTCATGAAGTTTCAGTTGATGCTCAATATTATAACCATTTTTGTACTTTTCTTCAATATTTAAAGTGTAAATTTAGTCTCTAACGTTCGGAAAAAGTTGGAATTTAGTCCCTATATTTATAATTAGAATTTAGTTCCTTTGCTTTGATTAAATCCTCAAAGGGACTAGTTATGAGGATTTTATCCAACCATAAAGACTATTTATGAAGTTTTTATTAAAACATTGGGACTAAATTCTAATTTGGGACCAAATTCTAACTTTCTCTAAACTATATGAACCAAATTTGTAATTTACTCTTTCTCGAAGGAAGCAGTTGCATCAGATTAAAAAAATAATACCTCTTCTGCAAATAGTTCCTCAAGGACACGATTAATCTGCTGGTCTTCCGCCACCATAGCCAGTGCCATACTTACCAATTCATTGGACAACACATAATCACTGATTCTAGAAACTGATACCAGATTTCTGGTCCTTGAATCCAGGATTTCACTAATTATAATTGATCTGTCTGATGCTTGCTGCATTTCTCGAATCCATGAGTGATGAGAAAACCCAGCAAGCCGCAAAGATGTTGAAGTTAACTTCATATCTTTGTTCGGAAGCCTCTTCGACTGCAATATGAAAAGGTTGGCAGCCTTTTACTTCATATA
The DNA here is from genome assembly GCA_031780015.1 of Citrullus colocynthis. Taxonomy (NCBI): domain Eukaryota; kingdom Viridiplantae; phylum Streptophyta; class Magnoliopsida; order Cucurbitales; family Cucurbitaceae; genus Citrullus; species Citrullus colocynthis. The sequence continues at coordinate 2,662,459 of QLSR01000314.1, forward strand.
TCCCAGCATCCCAATATACATTTCCAATTCAACTTAATAGATACCAATTCATATACCAAGATTAATTACTTTGTTATTTCATAGTGTGCTTCAGGAAAAAAATCTAGGAACGGTGATGCTAGTTACCTGTATATCTCGAATAAGGAGAAGAGTGGCAAGAGAACGTGAATCCGAATGCACAACAGAGTCCTCCAAGGATTCATCTGCGAGAATTAGTATCTATTTCTTATAGTGTTAGAATCATACATTGAAGCCAAGGAGTCTTCTGACTTTGAAGTGGTCGTAATTGGATCAGAGATTTAAAGATAAACTGTGTACGAAAATGGCAACAGAACTTACAGAATCAAAAGTCTCCAGTGGAAGTGACTCTAAATGTCTTCTAATGACAGCATTTCCCTGGCGATGGACAAGTTTAATATTAACTAGACTAGAAATATCAAGTCCACCATCAATAAGCTTTTTCTCTCTCTCTGTTTCAGGAACTTCATTAAACATCCACAACTCTGAACCAGGAGCAAGGATTGCCTCGAGAACCTGAGACGGGAAAAACATAGTTTGATACCGTGAGACTACAGCAAGTAATTCTTCTCTCATAGACTCACAGTTAAACACACCAATTCTTGAGGATACCAAATCAGAGATGGAATATAAGCAATATACCATAATCATATCATCTATATCACGGCGCCAACCACAAAACAGTATCTTTTCAGGATATTTTGGAGGGTCGATAATCTTTTGGAAGAATCCCCTGCGTACCTGAGGAGTAAGTGCCGAAAATTTGCGTGAAGCCTAAGATGACAACCATGTTGCAAATTATTCAACTAGTTAAGATGGAGGCATTAATTTATTTTTCTATTAGGTTCAAGCTGGAGTAGTGTCATGTCTTTTCTAATTCTACAATGCTCAGTAACAAGTTAACATATTCAAGTTAAAAGATTTATTTGTCTAACCTGAGGATAGCTTGGCAATTAAGACATTTACTTCTTCTATGAGGTTGTATGTTTGAATTGCTACCCCACCCACATGTGATGTAATATTCTAAAATAAAAAAAGTCAAAAAATTTATCATCGCTCATAGTAAGTAATTACCATACATGGACCTTGTCAACTATGAGAATAAAAATATAAACTCCCAAAGACCACCGAATGTTTAAATTACAAGAAGCAGAGATTGTATATTTCCAACTTGCAAAGAGAATAATTCAGCCAGTTGTTGAATAATTTTCTATGACACTTATTATCATAATTCCTTTGTAAGCACCTCTTGTTTACCTAGAATAAGAAGTCATGAACTAGTAATTTTTCGGAGTCTAGTTAAAGAGGGATGGTGGTACTGCTCTCCAAAAGGAATAGTAGCCATTCCCGTTAATGCTTTTATGAATTCTGGAGGATAACAGAACTGGGAAAGTCAAACCATCAATAAAAGCTCTATAATTATCTATGCTGCATACTATTTTATTGACTATCAAAAGGGGACTGTACAGCATTAATGACTTGAAGGTAGGATAACCTCAGGAATGGGACCGGGAGCATAGGTGTCATCATCCTCAGCTATAACAAGGACTTCATCCCCCTCCTTTAAAATGTAGTTATCATCTGGATTTAAGATTATCTTTCCACCATCTGCAGCAACCTTAATTCCACAAGGAATAGCATCAGGAAATGAAATCAGTACATCTCCAAATCGTAGCCCATCTAACTGAGGCCATCTTTGGATGTAGAACTCTGAATTCTCAAACCCCAAGATATCTTCCCATATCTGGCCAAGTAAAGAAGAAGAGAATATAAAGAAACCTATTAAATTACTTAAGGCTAATAGAAGCTGGAAGGGTGTGAGTCAACATCAAAATAATTAAATATGAGCAGAGAGCGAGAGACAAATAAAATAATAAAACCCAGGGTATAGTAAAATTAAGATGGAATGAGATTGGCTACTAGGGGTTTGTTTGTATTATTCGGAGTTTATTAGGGGAGTGGTGGTTATGAATATAAATGAGTTTGGGGGTTGGAGAGGTAGGAAAATATTAGGTGAAGTAAGAGAAAGAGAGTCATCTCAGAAGGCTACCATCCTTTGTATTTATTTCCGTCAATGGTGAACAGACCAGCCTTTATTACCTCATTTTTCCACTTTAATTTGAGTATGATCTAATTAGGGGTGGGGTGGAGTGGGGTGTTAGAGGATGCAGATCAGCAGACAACTCAGATAAGAAAGGAAAAACTTGAAACAAGAGGGTACGGTACTTAGGCAAGATCAAAGTCATATAACCTGTAAATTTTAACAATGTTCTGACAGTTTTCAATGGTGGATAGGCTAAATAAGACACCAATGAAAGAACATATTCTAAAATGTGCATCGTGTATAACCTGTGCAAGTCCCGGTTGCAGAGCACATTGTATCATTAAGCGTCCAATTACATCATGAGCAACAACTGTTTCAATAACTTCACCTCCAACAAGCTTTACGAGAGGTTCATTGTCCAGGTCACTCATCTCTACAACTACATGGCCCCTCAAACCTTCCTTCACTCCAGTGAGGCTGAGCACAACCCTCAAAGCACGTGCATCACTCTGGAAAGAGGGATACCGGTGATTTATCTACTGATTTACAAAAGATGAAACAAGCAGCATAGTCATACAACGTTATTAATACAAAACCTGATCTGCATTCTCATCGGTTGCCAATACAATGATAGCACGTGCCTTAGACACAGAGACCTGAGGAGTAATAATGAATACCATATGAATTCCTCTTAAGATTATCAAAAGAAATTTGAAGCCTACGAGCAGAAATGAATTTACCTTCTTCAAGTCGGCAAGTATAAGAGGACTGCCACTCCTACAAATGACAGATGTCCCCATGAAATCAAATTCTAGCTTTGCTATATCCATCTCCATTTCCTCCTTGTCTCTTTCTGCAAGAACAACAACTACCCCTCCACCAATACTCTTATTTGCGATTGCTAATTGCTTCAAAAGTGAACCCTAAAACAAGATAACCGCTCCATGATTTCTTGATATTCTATGAGTATGTGTGCATTTGTTCTCTTAAAAAAAGTGTCAATTTGTTGTTCATACCAATATGTCTTAGCTAAACAAAATTCAATTTAATGGTCTAACACTCCAAATGAAAATAAAATAAAAAAAAATCAATTGCTTGCATCTAACTGACTCTTAGTACACAAGTAACTTACCAATTTATCACTCCATCCAAGAATGAGAATATGGTTGCTTTCAATGACTTCACTCTTTCCTTTCCGCAGTGAGTCAACTTTCTCAGAAATAGCGTCAGAAACAAGCCCAAGCATCATTGCAAAAATCAGCATACCTCCTGCGCTTATAGAGACAGAAACAATTCTGGGTCCAATGCCAACCCTGTCAGCATGATTTCCTGCGTCGGCCACAAATGTCCATGAAAGCCAGAGAGCTTCAACAAAGTTACCATCACTAACAGCATATAATGCTAATCCACCAAATCCTATGAGAAATACAGTGGCAAAAAGAAGTGCAAGCAGCTTTGCATAAGGATAGATGGAGAAACACACATCGACCACATATGCAATTCTCTTGTTCAAAGGAACCTCATCCTTGCTATTTTGAGTTCTTTCTGAAAAGTTCTTAATCTGGGGAAGGTAATCAAGATATTTGTACAATATAAATGGCATAACAAGTGTGCACACTACAGTATACAGAGCTATAGATCGACTGTCAGCATTAAAAAAGTTAAATATTGAATTGTTATCTCCTGGTACTGAAATTCCCCAGGTTGCATTGATAATGTTTTCGTCATTACATAGTTGATAAAGGTGAGATCTCTCTTCCTGCAAGAATGTATAATGATTTTAAAAAACTGGATACATATATTGAAAAAGGAAAATATAGCAATTGAGTATGAAATATACCTCAAGTTTTGTAACTTTCTTCTGCAGGTAAACTACATAGAATCCCATGAACATACAAGCAATAATGGGCTGTAAAAATCATTTTGACCATAACATCAATAATTTTATGAAAATCAAAATGAATCATCACAGAGAAAACAAAAGGTAAATTTTCACAGGTGTTCTAGCTCTTATACCTAACTTAAACCAAAAAAAAATATAAATAAAAAAAGGATTTATCTGCTTCCATATCACATACACATGAAAACAACAACAATAATAATTTCTGAATAGGATCCCATGTCATAAAATAGTGAAATTCTCTTTAAAGTTAAGTATAATATAAAGAGAATTATAGCCATTGAATCATAAGGTAGGCGTGTACTTAAACTGGGATTGCTGTCTTTCCACTCCAATATCTTTCTTGCCTGAGGATGTCTACGTCAGTGTGCATAATTTCTTCCCTTTCTAAAACAATTTTGTAAGAGTATCTGCGAGCACTTTTGTCTGCAGCTTTCAAGTGCCCCAGCACTAGTGTGTCTTTTTTTTACCTTAAGACGACACTGCTTGATCAAGAGGGTGTGCACATCCAAGGAAAGTTTTGTTATTGGACTAAACAATTTTTATACTTATTACTTCTAAGTTCTAAGTGAAAATATATATTCATACATTCGTTTCTACATACTTACATAAATACCAAAATAAATACTTAAATTAATACACATACTAGCCATAGCCGCAAGAAATGCACGCATTTCGTCCATTTCCAAAGCCAAATGGCATCCTTTATTTCCAATTTTATTTATATACTTCGTTTGAACAGTGGGCGGATGTACTGTACTTGGGAATTCAGTCATCCTGGTTCCTCCAATCGAATTATTATAAGCAGTAATGGCGCGGAGATTTTCTTTCCCTGAGTTGGTTAATCTTTAAATTTGTCTCCATTACTTTTAATAAACGATGCAAAATGATGAAGTAAAGAGAAAACCGCCAGTGTCTTCCCTGAATTTTTGTTGGTATGAAATGCAAACGAAATTGTTAGACGTGGTAGTAATAATGATGTCAGCAACATTTTTTGTTTTTTTGGGAAGTGTCAAAATCAAGATTTAGACTTACAGTCCGTTTTCTCCGGTTTCAAGAAAGCTGAATCGAAATAAAAGCAAGCTAAAAAGAATGAAAAATCAAAACGAGAAGGAAATAGAAACACTGACCAAATATTGCATCAACGAATGCGTAAATTTCCAAGATCTCCTCATACTGGACTGAGAAGCCGAATCAGGTCTGCCAATCACCTTCGCCAGCTTCTCTTGCTTCTTCGATTCTTCCACCTTTAATGGAGGTGCTACCGGCGGCGAATGTTCCGCCGCCATACTCCGCGCCCTACTCGAATCGCGGCGGCGATTCGAGGAGGTGGTGGAGGAGAGATCCTGATTCGCGTGCTTGGGGGGCTTGAGAGTGTGTCTGGGGTTGGAAGCATAGGGACCAAGGCAGGAGGGGAAAATATAATCCCTATTGAAGAACTGAGCACCGTGAGGTGGAGGGGCGGTATCATTGTCGAGGGAGAGACGAAGATCAGTGGGTTGACGGAAAGCAGAAGCAGAAAGAGGAGCAGTTGAAACACGGCGGACGGCGGGGAAGAGAGGGCCAGGAAAGTGCGGAGGGGTATCGACGGCGATGGTCTTGGATCTCTTGAGGAGAGGTGGGGCGTCGGGTTTGGTAGGGGTGGCATTGGGATGGTGGTGGGGTTTAAGAGTGGAATCATCATTGTCCCTTGCCATCAACACCGAGTGAGAGGAAGATGGAGATTCGATTTGAGGCTAAAACAGCGGAATCCGGTGTCCCGGCTTCCTTCCGCATTTGGAATTTTGATGTTCTTTTGTTTTTTTGGGTCTATTAGGGCCGGACACGATGACCCAGATCTGACGTGGAAACCGTCGTCAAAAGCCGGAGAGTTTCTAAAAAGGTTCACCGCACGTGCCACATAAAAAGGTTGTTTGGCTGCGCAGGCTTTTTTATGGCTCCAAAAGTCTAGACTGATCCGATCCGACCCATCGAAATGAAAGACCCGATCCAATAACACACACGACCGAGTGACACGCAATTTGACAAATGAAAATAGAAAGAAGATGAACATATTATGGAAGGTTTCCATATTCTCAAGATTTTATTCGAAATCAATTGCTTTACCTTCTTCACCTTAAATGGAATAGGTAAAGAAAATACTTATATATACACTTAGAACGAATAAATAATAAAATAATAAGGTATGACATACGAGAATATTACAACTAATTTGTGCAACGTGGAGTACATACATGGATGAATTTTAACCACTTGAGAATCGAACCCTCTAGAAGTTCGTTTTGGGATTTGTCAGGTCAATTCTGCATTAAATGTCATCTGGTGATGAGTTACAAGTTTGATTGTTCTGATTGAAATGAGCATTATCCTTAATTAACGTGCATACGTATGCACACACCCACACACGTAAAAAAAAATAATAATAATAAATCGGATCGATAAAACTAGCAGTCAATTAGTTGACTACCACACACGTTAAAATAAAAGGTCGAGTTTCATAAAATGGAAGCTAATCAGTCAGTTTCGAGGTCAATTTTTTTAACACACACAAATCTTTAATCTTAAGATAATAATAAATAATAAATTAAAAAAAAGCTAAACAGACTAATAGAACTAGCAGTTGGTCAGTTAAATGTCACAAATATCAAAATAAAAATCTAGCTTCGTAAAATGGAAGCCAACTAGTCAATTCCAGGGTCGATATTTTTGCAAATCTGACTTCGACACACACTCGTCTCTAATCTCAAAAAAGGAAAAAAAATGTTAAATCGACCATAAAACTAGCAGTTGGTTGATCAACTGCCGCACACATCAAAATAAAAGTCGAGTTTCATAAAATATAAATGAGAATTGTTATTTCCAACCCAAAAAGCTTTTTATAGGACAAAAGTAACAATTTTTTAAAAACTCTTATTTCTAACCTCTTTTTTACCTTTTTGGATTTTAAGCGAAGGTCTCTTTGTCCCTCGTTTAAATGTCTTCAATTTTGTTAAGTCTTAAACATGTTGTCACTCATTCGAGGGGTCGAGCTTTACTTAAAAAATAATAATAAAATATAACGGTTTGTTGTTTGAACAAATAAAAAAATTGCGTTAAAGTTTTTTTAGTTTACCCATTCTTATTCGAAAAAAAAAAATCTAAACGAAAATTAATGATCAATTCCAATAAATTTCAAACCTAAGTCATGTGGGCTAAATTATGAATAAATTGGATTATTGCTAGTGACATATTTATGGTATGATAGGAAGGAAAATAAGAATGACATGATTCACAATAAGAAAAAATGTATTTATAAAAAGGAAAACATTCGTTATTGGACAAAAGTCAAGGTGGATGCACAACGATAGTATTCATAAATGTTGTTAGGATGGTGGAGATTTGTAAAGAAAAAAAATAAAATTGGTAAAAAAAAAAAAAAAACTTGAAATTCCCATAAGTTTGTTTTGAATTACAATTTTAATTAAAAAATACCTCACGGGAAAGTGTGGGAAATTGTTGCAAGTTTTTTTTTTTAAAAAAAAATTTATTAAAGATTTCAACCATTCTAACGACATATTTCCTTCTATTTCAATAAGTTTAAGTTAGTTTAATATTTTTTTCATCCAATTTTATTTATTTTTTTTTACATTTACATCAATTCTATTTTTTTAACTCATCCAATTTCGTTTTTTTTAAAAAAATCTTATATCAATTCTATTTTTTTAAACTTAAATTTAAGTTAACTAATTCTAGTGTTTAGTTTAGTCTTTTTTTTTTTTTTTTTTTTTTTTTTTAACTTACATAAACTTTTTCATTTTTCAATTCTTATGAAAAATTTAACTAGGAATCTTTTCAATTAAGAAAAATTTCAATAAAACTTTCTTTCCAATTTTTTTCGTTTAAAAATAAAAACAAAATATGTGATTTGAAACTTTTTACAAAATCATAGAGGAAACAATTTGGAATACTAAAGTTTAAATTTTAAAATTAAAGTTGGGTATAAAAAGTTATATTGGATAAAGATAAATTAGAGACATTTAATTGTGGACAAAATAATATTTTCATTATGACTGATTATTCATCTAAAATTTGAAAAAATAAGAAAATGTTAGAGAAAAAATTTATTGAAAAAAAAAAAAAGGAAAATCAGTTTTGTCAACTCAAAACATTTATGAATTAAAATAGCAATTTCCCAATAAAATTCAACCGCCCAATTTTGGGGTCAATTTTCGTCCAAAACCGGCACCAATCGACCGATATCCACCCGTCACTTAAAACGGAGCTTTTTGATCACTCTATTTCATTGTTTATTATTTTGGGCTTGGGCTAGTCGTATTCTGGGCTTTGTTAGGAAATGATTGGTTTCTTGGCTCATCGCAGTCGCTGGCACGGTACGATGATTCAATCTCTCTTTTCGCTAATTCTCTTGCCTGCTGTGTTGGTTCTTTTTTGTTGTCTTCGGTTCTTGCTGCTTCCCTACTACAGCGATTCCGATTCTTTTCCCGCAAAATTTCGTTATTGCTCGCCCACTGTTACATTTTCCGATTCTAATCTTCTTCACCTTCTTCAATTTCAACTTTCATTCTAGGGTTTTACTGTTTCTGGGTTGGCGGCAATTTGCTTTTCCTCTATTTTTGTTTCTTTCTTCCCACGATCAAACGAAGAGCTTCGTATCTTTCCTTAATTTCCCCCGAAGAATCCTGCTCTAGTGGAACACTCTCGTCATTGGTCATTGCCTTTTTGAAGATTTTGATTGAAAACAAAATTTGGGCTGAAGGATGAAGCGTAAACGAGGGAACAAGAAAAGCAAGCGTAAAGAGGGAACTGAAGTAGCTGGAAAAGAAGCGGCTTCTTTAGTCACTGAGGAAAATTCTGGTTTGGAGGAGTTCGATAATGACAACGATAAGTATGATTCTGCAACGGAAGTCCGTACGCCTTCGTCCACGGGAACTGACCATCTCAATGTTGCAACGCTCAATCCAGAGGGTTCGATGGACAAAGCTGCAGGGAAATCATCAGTTGGACGTGTTAAAGTGAAGCTCAGAACCTCAAAAACTATGGATGCTCAGCTTAATTCTTCCGATGCGCTCACTCAAAGTGACACTGATAAGAGCAGTCTTCAAATGGGTTTAGAAAAACAGAGTGTAGTTTCTGAGAAAATGGAAGATTGTGCCAATTCCTTGCCCGAAAAGGAAGCTTCTGTTTCTGGAACTGGAATTGCATCCAAGAAACCTGGGAGCATAAAGATCAAGTCTTCCAAGAGCTCCGGAGCAAGTAATAACCCGACAAGTACTCTAGTGAAGGCACAGGCTGATACTCGGACGCCTCAACAGGATTCTCGACCTAATAAGAAAGAGTTAGATTCTGCTCTCATGGTAAGTCACCTCTTATTTTGCTTTCCCTTTCTGAGAGTGATTTTGCGTCTTTATTCCCTCAAAGTCGGTTTAGGGTTTGATTTTACACTTTTAAGCGATTTTCAGATTTTCATACCATCAAAAATTGATCTTAAATTATTAAAACCATGTTTCTGAGTATTTTGAACCTAACAAGAAATAGTTTTGACCTTGAACATGCTCTAAGAAACCTAAGAAACCCGATTTCAATGCCCAGAAAAGGCGGAACTAATTGGGTAGATTAGTTATCTACCTGAATGGCCAATGGAACTTGCACAAATGGCTTCAAGATCGTGTAAATGAAACAAAAACTGTAGGTACCAAAAAACTGTGAAAATGTAAGTCTAGTAGAAGGTTGACCATCTGTTCTATTTCTGAACTCATTCGAGGTTTTTGCTTGACTTTTTAAGCCGGCTTAATCCATATCTTACAATGGTCTTTTCTCATATTCAGGTCATAAAGAAAGTCATGAAAATGGATGCTGCTGAACCGTTTAATGTTCCTGTGAATCCCGTTGCTTTGGGGATACCTGTAAGTATGAATTATTATGTTAAGTGCTCAGGGTCAGTTTTGTAATTTCATTTAGTTGTGTTACTGCTCCCATACTGCTTTACAGATCCTTTTTTCTTTTTAACGTTCTTTTCAGTCTTTACATTCTTTTATAAGCACTTCATGAAAGTTCTAGCTTGCTGATAGTTTTAATTTCCTGAATGTTCTCTTTCCCAAATTGCAATTATTAAATCAAATAGCTTGAATGACCACGGGAAGCTTTTGAGTCGATGAGTTTGCACTGCACACTTAATTGCAGTGGAAAAGTAAAGCAGGGAAGACTGGGATAAGGAGCTTCTCATGTCTCTAGTTTTCCATGTTTCGCATCTGGACCCAACTTATAGAACAGGGATGGGCAAGCCGTTCCTTTGCTATGGTTGACATCATTTATAACCTGAAAGGCTGATAGTATTGCGTTTTTTATTCATTTACATTTGACTGGTTGCTCATGCTTATACTGGCACCATTTTTATTATATTGCAACTGTAGTTCCCCTTCTTTATACTTTTTAATTTTTTAGTTGTTTTCCCTGTAGGATTATTTTGATGTGATAGATACACCGATGGATTTTGGGACAATATGCAGCAATCTTGAAAATGGTGTTAAATATATGAATTCAGAGGATGTTTTCAAGGATGTGCGATACATCTGGGAGAACTGCTACAAGTATAATAATAAAGGCGACTACATCTTGGATCTTATGAGGAGGGTGAAGAAAAACTTTTCAAAATATTGGAGTGCAGCTGGATTGTACAATGGGCAAACTACAGCAACCAATGGTGAGAGTCTGGTCAACATATTTGGGCCATATAATTCATTGATGTTGAACTAAAATTATTACACTCCTTAGTTATCTCTTGCTGACTAGGCGGAAATGAAATTGAATGAATTTTTTATTTCTTATATTTGGTGATAAAATAGGCTATGGCACATGTCTCAATGTCATTTTTCATTGGCATAGATGTGCCTTCCTGAGATATCTATCAATATAAAAGCTTTGGTTTATAGATTTGCATTGAAGACGTTTCCAATTCCTGAATTTTTCCCCTTTTAATGCATTGTTTTATTTGTACAAGAAGTCTTATGTCTAAAATTTTATCCTATTTGACAAATGTAGTCGAGGGATTCTTTGCCGCGTGGAATTTATGTATTTTTCTTCTTCCCCATCACAGGTGTTGATATAAGCCAAGAGAATGGCGGAGCATCCAGCCAGGTGAAACCTCTGAAAGGTCAGTCAAAACAGAAATCGAAGAAGCGACATGGGTATGATTCTGCAACCTGCATAAAGTTACATCAGATACAACTTACATCTATGGCTCTTGGGTTGCACAGTAGAACAAAAATTTAACCTTTATGTTCATGGTTAGATGGTGTGGGAAGTGCTGGAGTTACTTTGTTGCGATGCAACAGTCTGGATATAGGACATTCTCAAAACGTGATGGTAGAAGGAAATTGCTGGTATAGCTACAAAAGAACCTGATGTTCAGTTTGGTTGAACGAAAATTTTTAACTAGGCAGTAAAATCTCTGGCTAGCTAGTTGGAAATTACTTTTTAGTCTTTACCCTCATATTTGTAGTGAAGTTACTAACATTGATGTTTGTATGGCATAAGGTCTCTTTATTTCTTATATGTTTCTTGAGCATAGAACTTCTGAAGTGATATGCTGATTGAAGTGCTTCTTTTTTGCAGAAGGCGCCATAAATCTGATTGTTTATGTGCAATATGTGTTTTAAAGCGCCGTAGGAAGGAGCGTGAAGAGACTGCTAGAATTGCTAAAGACCAAAATGGAGCTGGCAACAACCCAGCACAAGAGTTAAATTTCGAGGTGACTTAAAAGTGCTTGGAACTTAATCAAACCTTTCTTAATGTGAAGAAAAAACAGGAACGTTGTCTTATTTTTCCCGATGCAATCTTTTATATAAAAGAAAAATAAAACATTACTGGTGGATTAAGGTTCAATCCATGATGACCACCTACCTACCTAAGATTTAATATCTTGTGAGTTTCCTCGACACTTAAATGTCGTAGGGTCAGACGAGTTGTCCCTGAAAAAGGGAGGAAAAAAAACATTACCAGTGGGTCAATTTGAGATAAGATATGTTTCCGTTTTTATATTAGGATGTACTTTGTATATGTGGCCACTCTGCAAAAGCGAAGCGAGATTTGGTGTCCTTTTTGTGAGATCACAACAGCGATTGGAAAGACATATTCGTCTATTGCATCTCTAGAGATGCAGCATTGGGGAGAAGTTTTGATATTGAGATTAATGACCGCTTCAGCTGCCAGAAATGTTGATTGATTACTTTCTGTTTATTTTCCATCCATTTGTTTCCCTTTATTATAGGATATAAAAAGAATAATGCTCCATCTTTTTTTCTTTTTGTTAAGGAATCTTTGCGTGGGGAAAGTCCTGGCAGCGGGGATTCATCATCAAATGGTGATGATTCCCTAGACAACGAACTAGGTGTTGAGGAAGAAACAGGAGACGAGGTGAAAATGGACGTTTCAAAGCAACAGTTTAGCACCCCAGAGGATAAGCAAGATGAAGGTGAGGAGGAAAAAGATGAAGGAAGTGAAATGGGGAAGAGCACGGGCGCGGATTCTAAAGGAACCGAGCAGTCGGAAAGGTCAAGGGAGGATCCCAGTAGACCATTGAAATCAACAATGGAGGAATCGGGTGACTTGAGAATGGAGGATGTACAGCATGAGGGTGGACAACAAGATATTCATAACTTGGAACATAAGGTATTTTGCTTTCGTTTTGTTGAAATAATGACCATTAAACAAACCATCATTGAACTAGGAAAGAAAAACTGGTTAAATTAATTTCAGAAATTGGTTAATCTTATTTAATTAATAGCGAACATAAATAGCTTCCATTAAACAAGAACCAAAAGACAGAAACAAAGGGGCACCAAGGAAGTAGAGGAAAACTAGACTGAGTATGTTGTAATGGTGTTAGATGATATAATATTAGATTTACCTTCACTCATCAGCTTAAACTTTTAAGTTAATCAGTGATTTAACATAATATCAGAATATATGGTCTAAAACGTTCTATTCAAATCCATGCAATGTTATTTCCTTCCCAATGAAAATTGATCTATACTTGTTGGATTCCTATATATTTCAAGTCCACAAGTGAGGACGTGTTAGATTAAAATTAAATTTTCCTTCACCTAGGAGCTTAAATTTTTTGGTCAATCGATAATTTAACATGGTATCAGAGTAGGTGGTCAATGAGGTATTGTGTTCAAACTCCTGCAATGTTATTTCCTTCCCAAGTAATATTGATTTCCATTTGTTTGGTTTTCTACATATTCCAAGCCCACAAATAAGGAGTGTTAGATGATATATAATATTAAATTCACCTTCATTTATCGACGTAAGCTTTTGGGCCAATCAGTAATTTAACATATGGTTTGATAGCAGGAGGTAGAAGAAAAACGGAGGAAGAAACTAAAGGCATGGGAGGAGTTGAGCATTAAAAACCTGATGGTTTTAGAGTTGTGTGGAGTCGTTTTCCCTGTGAATCCAAGATCTGTGTGGAGAGGACCCCATTCATTGCTTCCGCAGCACCGAGCTTCTCGAACTAGCTCCATTCACATGGCCATAGAAGAGTTAATGAAGTAGTAGCTAAATTATTGTATTACTTGAATGTTGATAGGCTTTTTCGTGTTTCTCGTATCATAAAATTATATTTTACTAGGTGTAGATAGTTGTATTGTAATTGGAATGTTGAGAATCATTTTTCCGCCTTTGAATGGCCTTGGAAATGTTTCAAATTTGAGAATTTTGTAGAAAATGAAAACAAATTTCTCGTTTTCACTGTATCCAACAATACATTTGGTTCTAATTTAAGAACTTTTACATTTGAATTTTAATTTTGAAAATTGTGTTGTGGCTGGGAATTTAAAAATATGAAACAAGGTTAAATCTATTTTTAAAATCAACATAATTTAAAATAATTAACATGAGTTGTGATTTATTGGACAGAGGAAATCTCTTTGGCTTTTTTCCTTTAAAGGTTGTTTCTCCTGTTTTTAAAATTTGAAAAAAAAAAAAAAACAATGGAAACGGCATTTATGTATGAATATAGACAATTTTTTAATTGATTTCTTTTTTAAAAAAATAATAAAAAACAGGTTTTGAAAAGAAGTAAAAGCATACGGAACATCTTTTCATTGTTATGTATTTCTTATTTTTAAAGAACATAAAAAACAAAGATGGATCACGAAACGAACGGGCCTACTTTTTCACCCAAAATGTCGTAGTGGAAGAAAGAAAATGAACAGATTTGAGTGATCATAAATACAAGAGAATCCATATAGAATGGAATGAATTTAACTTCAATTCAATAGTTGATTTTAAATCGTAAACCAAAAAAAAAAAAAAAAAAAAGGAAAGTCCATTTACTTAAATTGTACTTAACCCGATTCCCCAACAAGAAATCCCTATCCTAAATAGGTCCGTGTTTATTGGGGGTTATTCAATCCATGCAATCCATTTAGCGGTTGTTTGGAAGATTGAAATATGATCAGGAGTGTCGAAATGTGTGAATAGAAATAAGATCGTAAAATGTGAAAATAGTAGAATTTAGTTAAAAACCGTCAAAACAGAATGAGTTTAATATTACAAATTGAGTCCAAAACACTCAATCCAAACATGGAATTTGGATTACACCACAATCCAAAACCCAAATATCTGCAAACTGAAAAATTCAACATCAATATTAAATATCTAAAGATATCTCTAACCCATCTTTTATAAATAGTTGTAAAACATAAAAAATGTTACCTATTTAATCCAATAGAAATGCTACTAACAATATCCAAAATCTAGTTTGAAAGTAAAAACACCAAACTATTAAACTTGATAAATTTTATAATTTCGTGACTTACAAAAAAATATGTCGATATTGATATTTTATCGACATATCCGGATTTTAATCCTCGGAAAAAGTGATGGAGTGGTTTCATTCGGGGGAAGCTGGCGGTAGATCATATTTGACATGGCCGAGGTAGAGTCCGCAAGCAGGAGCCATTGGGCTTGCTGAATTCACATTCTTCGCTTCCAAGATTCTTTCTACTGCACCAAATAAGACACACCATGTTATTATTCTACCTTCAAACATCGATGTTCTATTAATTCAAAGAAAAAGCTACAAGGACTGCTGTTGTATATGTTGCTGCCTAGCCACCTACCATCTCCTACGGTTAGATCTCCGGTGCCAACCGCTTTAAGAACTCCAACCATTAGTCTCACCTAAGAAATATATTCGATTCCAGAATAACTAATCAATCAATCTCATGAACAAGAAAAGAAAGGGAATGTATGGTGGTTAAAATCAGGATGAAAAATGGTTTTAATGATTCAAAAGTAATTTTGCTAATATGAAAATTGTATTTAAAAGCGTAAAATTAAATATTAAGGCTCATTTTGGTAACCATTTGGATTTTTGTTTTCGGTTTTTGGAAGTTAAGCATATTTTCCTCTCAATTTCATACAATAATTTGTATATTTCTTAAGTAAAAGAGTTGAATTATTTGTCAAAGTTTAAAACAAAAAATAAGTTTTTAAGATCTACTTTTTCGAGTTTTCAAAACTTGACTTAGTTTTTGAAAATATTGATAAATAGTATATAATAAAGCAAAAAATTTAGAGGTGAAAACTAAAAAGAGTATTTATAGGCTTAATCTTCAAAAACTAAAAAACAAAAAACAAAATGGTACTAGACGGGGCATAAAGTTATTTCAAGTGGTTTAAGGAGCATTTTAGAGTGATTTTAAACAGACAAAAGTGATTTTAACAATTTCAAAATCACTCCCAAACATGTACAAAATTGTACGTGATTTTGAACCTGATGATAGAGAAAAGAGCGTGCTCGTGCTGTCACCACAAAACAACGATGTCTTCTCCTGACTCCAAATCCAACCTCAAAAGTTTCTGAATGTGGCACTTCATTCTCACCTTCCTCTTTGCCCTGCCTTTGCTTTCGCTCCATTGATGTTGGAAAATAAGGAGTTGAAACCACCTCACAAACGTCTAGTTCATCCAGAGTTCTGATTGGTGAGTTTGCCTGCACTGCACAATGCACATCTAAACTAATTTACATTGCACCATACACTATTTCATTCCCCGACCACACCCTGGCTTTTGTTACTAACAAAAAGTATAATATGCTAGGAACATAAATAATTTTAAGACAAAATGCACTTTTAGTCATTGAGGTTTAGGTTGATGTCTATTTAGTCCTTGAAATTTTCAAAACAAACACTTTAACCCCTTACGTTTGCGGACGGCCTTTTAACAACTAATCAAAGGAAATTCACATGTCATCAATACAATTAATATCCACATCATCACATAACGTTCAAATAAGTATTCTGTCAACTTAAAGTTAAGTCAGAGACTATGTAGAAGCATTTTGCAAACATGAGGGACTAAAGTGTTTGTTTAAAAAATTCAAAGACTAAACATGCATAAACCTCAAACCTCATAATCAAAGGTGCATTTTACCCATAATTTTAGCATTAAGTGACCTGACAACCAGCTGCCCTGAAGGAGCTAAAATCATGATGCCCAACAAGCACTTTGCATGCCTCCTGAATTTACACAGTTCAATAATGTAGCATCAATTCTGGAATGTAACTCGAAATCTATATGATCTCCAGCATTGAACTGTTATTTGTTCATACCTGCATTGCCCCAATATTCAGTGTCTCAGGCACGTGCCATGCTCGATCCTTCTCAAAGCTTAACAGAGCTTCTGGCCCAGAAACTAACCGATAAAAGTATCTGAAAATATTTCATGAGATGCAAAACTTGTTTTATGAAGGTGCGCACAATCAATTCTACTATCTAATATGCAACAATGGTATCAACTACTAAAGCATGGATGGATCGTACTCACGTACGCTCTTGAGCTTTATATCTAGCATGAAAATCATTGGGAACACTTCGAACATCAACTACTGTAACATCACCTTCATGTTTCTGAAATCAAAACCAACACAAATATCTTTCATTCATCATTTTCTTTGTTAAGCAATAAAAAAATAAAGACTCAAGCTGGAAAAAGGAAATTCATCTATAGCCTTTGAACAACAGTCAATAGTAATGGTAAAAGGACATATAGCGGTTTTAAATCTAAACTCAATAGTAATGGTAAAAGGGAGGATTCTAACGTGCTTGCAAATTCAAAAAGAAAGATAAAATTTATAGATTGGAAATGGCAATTTTATCAGGACGATTGCATGCAGCATCTTTAACTTTAAAATGAAGCACAAGATCATAACGAATATCAGAAGAAGCAGAAGTAGCTGAAAAAAGTGATTGGCCAGCAGAAAACCAAACCTGTAAGAAATGATTCACGGCCCTATGAACCACTCCCGGTTCATGAGGTGGTAACTGCAGCATAGTTGGGAAAAAGAAGTTAGCATCTCTGAGGCAAAGTAGAGCACCATTTCTTCAAACTCGTATGTTTTCATGTATAAGGAGTGTAATCTCAACAATAAAGTCAATTAGTGAACTAAAGTTTTCAGGAAAAATCACTCATCTAGTTGAGCAAACATTATAGGTGTACATATGAGAGGGAATAGGGATGCTGATACTCTATTACAAAGGGACAAACCACTTCTCCAGGCTTTCTTTTGCTTAAGCGCTCAACATCAACATGACAAACATTTGACAAGGCGTGTACTCCAGCATCCTTGATTGAAAAAAGGAAGGAAAGACACAAGGTGAATGGGATGTCCTAATATAATTATGTTAGAAACAAACGAAAAATCACACATGGAAATTCAAATATCAAAGAAAGCAAAAGCAATTGACTTGATAACTTTAATAAAAATATACTCAGACTTCATAACTACAATAGTACATGCATACAACGCAGGTTGCAGTTTGGCAGAAAATCCAAAAGTAATATTAATTTTCTTTTGCAAACAATTAATGTAATCAAAGGAGCAGCTCCATCACAAATCCCCTTCTAATTTGCACACATTAGAACAGACGAATATGGAGCTAGATGCATTGCGTTCCGCAACAAACAAGCCAGAAAAACAACTTATCCTAAAATGTCACAATTGATTTGTTTGAAAAATCCGACTTAGAACAATAAAGGCAAGTCCATTATTTCAAATGAACATAAGTTCAAGAATTTCAACATCGTTAAGCGAACAGCCAAATTATCAGTTCAATTGCATATCCTTCTCTGCGCATATCAAAGCTAGTGGGAGAAAAACTACCAGAGGACTAAGGAATCAACAAGATAAAAATCATGGAACCTTGAGAAAGAACTGTCTTCGAACTACTTTTCAATTTTAATAGGTTATATCTTCATCTGGTTTAATAATATCCTACGGGTATACTGTACATTCTAATAAGTAATAAAAACATGAAGATTGTTTTGTACGACAAAAGGGAACAATTATCCATGATAAGATAAACTTACAGTTCTGCTGGAACAAAACACTGAGACTGGTTGGCCGATAAACTTCTGGAACGCTTCCTGACAAGTGTAAGGTGATCATTTTGAAAGAAACATATGTTAGGGTACCACCTAAAGTAATCAAAATTTGAAATATATTGAAATACAAAGTCTTAAGAACTACGAGATAAACCAGATATAAGGCACTTTGAACCTCCCCTCTTGAGTACGCATTACCAAGCCCTAAATCACCCAACAGTTGTCTCCCTTCCCTCAATCCCCCTCCCTCTATTTACAACTAAACACACTCCCTAGCTAATTATCTTTATGCCCTTACTAATAGCATACTACTCCTACCCATAAATCCCCAATAGTTCCCTAACAAAGTACTAGATAGTGTAATTCAGGAGATGCATCGTTCAAAAATGAATCTTACTTTTCAGATCGTCTAAATGACGACAAAGGCAGATATGGAAATAGAACTTGGAAGCAATACAAAAGTGTCAAACAGTAAAGATCCTTCATAAATGTTACTTAATGCGATATATCAGTCTATATGTTTCATATTCGTTGCCAATGATTACTAAGAAGTTAAAAGAGCAAAAGAAAAAAGAACAAATGTAACTTGTACAAGTTCATCTTCCTGTTGGTCTCTCAATCTACAAATTGTCAAGACATTTAAACCAGCTAAACAGAGCGCCGATACAAAGAACTTGTGTCCCGTTCCAAAGAGTTTCATTCGTTAAGAATGAGACGCATTGTAAAGAAAAAATGGGAAAGTACCTCAAGCACGCCAACCACCGTACGGCAGGTCGGCTGCTTCTGAGACCCAGAAAAACGAGTTCCTATATATTCGACTGCGACAAGGTAGCGTTGAATTCCAGGGTTACGGTTCATGGGTTCTGCTTCCTCCTCGTCGCCGCGGAGAACTTCGTCTGCAGTCTTTCCAATTTTCAAGGGCCTTTGAGATGATGAATCAAAACTGAATTCTAGCCCGTGCTTCTGGTTTTCCGTCATTGATTTTCCCCACTCCTGCCAAGATTATGGGAATCGGACACTGAATCCAATGCTCAAGAAATGTAGCAAGTGTTGTGGTGTGAGTTCAAAGCATTGTAGAGGTAAAAGATGAGTGTTTGATTGAACTCTGGCATAAGCTGAAGAAGTTACCTCGTCACTGCCCGAGGTAGACGATGGGAGTTTGCTTTGGTAGGCCGTACTCGATAAGCCCGTCCTTGAGTCCTTGACTATATTAATAGCGGTTCAATTACTGATATATTATAAATTTTGTTATATTTGATTAAAAATCACTTTTTACTCCTTATACTCCTAATTTAGTTATTGAACTTTATTTTATAACGATTTAGTTCTTATAATTTTAATTTTGTAACATTTATTCTCTAAACTTTATTACATAATAATTTAGTTATTTTACTTTAACGTTTGTAACAATTTAGTTTCTAGGGTAGAAACCAGTGTTAAAATTTAATAAGATTTATTGCATAAATAAATCGATAAACTAATTAGAGACTCGATATTTTTACAAAAGACATAATCTACATCATAAAATAATTTTAAAAAATGACATCTAATTTTTATGATTTCTTCTACGTTAGGAGTTAAATTCTTACAAAGTTAAAAATATAGTGACTAAATTGTTACATACTAAAGTTAGTGGACTAAATTGTTACAAAATTAAACCTACATGAAGTAGATCGTTACAAACTAAAGTTTAGGGACCAAATTGTTAGTATATGGACCAAAAGTGTTTTTTAACCATTAAATTTCAATTTAAATCATGGTTAAAATTCATAATATATTTATAAACCTCGAGGTAATTATATAATCCACTGTGAATTAACTTATGAACTTGTTTTAGGTTAAAAGTTTTGTAGAATTATTATTTGTTAATTATCACATAATTTAGAATATGTTTATATAATTGTATTTAAAGTTGCCCCAAGTAACGCCTAAATCTTATGATCAGGCTTAACCCTAAAAGAACCGGTAGGCAACATGTAGAACTATGCGTTCCTTAATGGAAAAATTAGACAATCTGAATTTTTAATCGACCAGCGAGTTGAAACAATTATTTTGATTATAAAATAATTGAGCTAAGATTAATCTTGCCACTCCACAACCTCAAGGTCGTAACTACCCCGACATCAACACCATTATGTGCAACCAATTGTGGGAGAGAAGTAAGTAAACTTTCTTGTGTTTGGCTCAGCTACACACTTCATATACTAACTCGTGCATTAGAGTATAGTCGACTCAACACTGCATTAGCATAATTACTCTCCATGAGTTTTAAACTTAACAAATATAAATGAGTTTATAACGTGAAATGATAAATTTATTAATGTTTTTGTCTTCTTAATATAAGATAACATATTAAAATTCCAAATTAAAAACTCGAATACAGTGAAAATATAAAAATGTTGTCTTTCTAAATTTGCACTACGGCGGCCCTTGATGTTCAATAATCACTCTCACTCATCTCAATACTCGTTCTTGCTATCGCTCTCAATGACTCGACGCTTGCTCTTATTCTCATTTATCTATTATCACTCCATCACAAAGAGTATTATAAATGAGATAAACAAGAAATAAGTAACGATACATAAATACTAGAACGAGAATCGAGAATGAATAACAAATAAAGAAAGTGAGAATAAAAGTAAATACAAGCATTGAGTTAGTGAGTGCAGAAGTGAGTATCGAGATAAATAAGACTGAATAGCAAGAAACGAATATCGGGTCATGCACCTACTCCACAATGCTATTACGTTAGTTTTACTACTAAGAGGCGAGCTTTTTTTTCATTTGAACTTAGAGAAAGAGAGGCATTCATATAAAAATTTCATCCTACTTGTCGTTTAGATTGTCCAATGCGTTTTATTATGACAAACCGACGCGTCGTCGTTTTGACAATATTTACATGCTTCTCGGCGAAACACGTGGGCTCAAACCTCAAAGTGGTCCATGTTTTAGAAGCCCGACGCCATTGAAAAGCAAGCCTAGCCCAATTATGTCGCGAGAAACCCTAATCCTTTACCTCGCATCCCAGCAGCCGAATCGTAGCCGCCGCATCCCTATTTCCATTATAAATAGAAAGCCGAAGCCCTATTTCGAATTACGCGGCGCAGCTCTTCCTTCCCCTCCGCCATTTCTGATTTCACCCAGGTTTCCAGTGTCAGGTATAATAGTTTCGATAAGTATGGTGGCCTCTGGTTTCATCTTTACATCACTCGATTATCTTCTACTTGCAGGATCTCTCATCTTCTTTTGCAGTGTTTTCAATCTGTCTGTCTCTTTCGATTTACCTTGAGCTGAGCTCTGTGGAATCGATCTATAACTTTATTAATATTACTGGAGTAGTTTATGTATTCGATTTATTTTTAAAATGGTATCTGTAGGATTTCTCTAAGTACAACAATTACATCTGGATGATTGGAAGTTCACGTTCAGGCATTTAATCTGCTGGGGTTTTGGATTTAATTTTCAATCTATATTGATATTGTTTACCGACGACTGTCGTTCCATCATGTTTTCTCCGGTCCAATTCCACTATTCCAAATGACAATCGAAATAGATTCCCCATAAGAAATTATGAATAATCAGGGCTGGAGTCTAGAACAGGCTCTTTCACCAAAGCCTATTTACGAGTTTTGGATTGAAACACAAAGGAGCCTGAGTTTTGGCATTATCTAGTGCCATAGGCCACTGGTTGGGGGGTCATTTTGGTGTCTATTGGATCTTGGAACATTGAACACGGAGAATCTTGAACCTGGAACCTGTTTCGTTTGGCTTGTCTTTTCAAATCTCAGGCACATTCATTTTTGTTAAAGGGATTATACCATCTTGCTTTGGCCACTTTCTATCATTCAATTATCAGAAACTGCATAATTTTGATTTTTTTTCTCTTCTCATAGGTTCGACTTATTTGGTTGATTTTATTTGTGCGAATGTGAAGGAGTTTTTTTTTTTTTTTTTGCATCTCAATGTGTTAACTATTTATGTATTTTGTTACCTGTTTCACTCTAGTTAACGGGAATTGGGTTGCAGCAAAACTATTGCTTTGCTTATTTTTCCCTTCATGATTTTCATTCGTATTTACTTATGTTCTGTTTTTGGTTCTCCTGCCTATCATTGTCTATTACTTTCCTGTTGTTCTCTAATGTTATCATTATGTTTTATCTCCACATGAGTGGAGAACCTTTTTCATATGCGGTCTTTTTGGGATTCCGTTAGTAGATCTATTAAATATCATTAAAATTTGTTAGTTTCCAATTAATTTTTAGAAGAAGTCAACATGTCTCACCGCAAGTTTGAGCATCCAAGACATGGCTCTTTAGGATTTCTGCCAAGGAAGAGAGCTTCTCGGCATAGAGGAAAAGGTATTGGCAGTCTATCTGTATGCAGTTTGTATGGTTCAACCAGTTTAATATGATTCCATCTGTATTTTTAATATACTCCGTGAATATAATTCACAAACTTTTCTTATCTGCATGCAATAGTTTCAGTTTATTGTATTTGTGTGGGCATTCCTACTGGGTTTTCTCTTGCATGTCATTAGTCTGTACTGAGTCTTTTATTGTATACTACTTTATCGTTCAAGTGCTTTATGAGTTTCTTCTGTTATATTGTAGTAAGCTGAGCGTTTTCTTCTGTAATTAGTGTCTTGCACTCAGATCAGTTGTAGTGCAGTCATATTGCTGGATGCTTAGTTCTTTTATTGAATTCTTGTTATCTTTCCTTTGTTTAATTTCAATGGCTTGTTTAGTTTCACGTGGTAATATATTGGAAATCATTGCTCCTTGAATTGTGTGCACTAGATTCCTAGTAAGGTTTCTTGAACAGGAGTTATTGGTGTAAGTAGATTCATCTTAATGTTCCATCTTGATTTTTCTAGTATTTTTGGAATCCATTTACATAATTAATAATGCATACTGTGTTGATTTGTGCTTTGCAGTGAAGGCATTTCCTAGAGATGATCCATCAAAGCCTTGTAGGTTAACTGCTTTCCTTGGATACAAGGCTGGGATGACCCATATTGTCAGAGAAGTTGAAAAGCCCGGATCAAGTGAGTCTAGCTCATAGTTATATAAATCTAATTTGAGAAAATGATACTCATGTATATTGTAATATATCTGACGTGCACCTAGGAATGCTTATTTCTCTGTATGCTACCATTGCGTCTTATTTACCATATTTAGCAATATTGTGTGGATTAATATAGGGTTAGACCTTTGATTTCTTGTAAGTGTTTTTGTTATCCATTTATCATTTTTCTGATTATTGTATTAGATTAATTGAGATTATTGCAACGTGTAGTGGAAACTTCTGGCAGACATGTCTGTATTGTTTAGTTTTTATATGATAGACTATAAAATTAATCTTTAAATTATAATCCTCTCAGAGCTACACAAGAAAGAAACATGTGAAGCTGTAACAATTATAGAGACGCCCCCTATGGTTGTTGTTGGGGTTGTTGGGTATATCAAAACGGTACAAGGCTTGCGTTCGTTTAGAACTGTGTGGGCCCAGCATTTGAGTGAGGAGGTAAAGAGGAGATTTTACAAGAACTGGTGCATGTCAAAGAAGAAGGCTTTCACCAAGTACTCGAAGAAATATGAGACTGAAGATGGTAAGAAGGATATTCAGGCACAGTTGGACAGCTTGAGGAAACACAGCTCTGTGATTCGTGTTCTGGCCCATTCACAGGTATTTTAAGTGTCCCTCTTATTCTTTCTGCATGCATATCACATGAAGAACGACTTGAATATAGTACACTTTATGGTGTTATTGCTAATCCAACTCCCGTCCCGGTGAATGTTTATCAGCCTGAATATTTAAACTGCTACAAATTCTTGTTTGTGTTTGATATGTATTCTATGTTTAAGGACCCATTTTATGAACTTTGTTACAGATAAGGAAGATGCGAGGACTAAAGCAAAAGAAAGCTCACTTAATGGAAATTCAGGTGAATGGTGGAGATGTTCCTAAGAAGGTTGATTATGCATATAGTTTATTTGAGAAGCAGATCCCTGTTGATGCAATTTTTCAAAAGGATGAGATGATTGATATCATTGGGGTAACAAAGGGAAAAGGTTATGAAGGTGTGGTGACCCGTTGGGGTGTCACTCGCCTCCCCCGCAAGACCCATCGTGGCCTTCGGAAAGTAGCTTGTATCGGTGCTTGGCATCCAGCTAGAGTGTCATTCACTGTTGCTCGAGCGGGACAGAATGGTTATCATCATCGGACAGAGATGAATAAGAAAGTTTATAAGATTGGGAAGACCGGCCAAGATTCCCACTGTGGTATGACGGAATTTGATAGGTTAGTCACTCAAAGTCAATCTTTGCTTGTCTATTATTTTTTTTCCCCTTGAATTCTTAGTTCTAGATTTCCTGCTGCTGACGTTTGTGTATATTTATTTAGGACCGAGAAGGATGTAACTCCAATTGGTGGATTCCCTCACTATGGTATTGTCAAAGAGGATTACTTGATGATTAAGGGCTGTTGCGTCGGTCCAAAAAAGCGTGTGGTCACATTGAGGCAGTCACTGATTAAGCAGACATCTAGGGTTGCTATGGAGGAAATCAAACTGAAGTTCATTGATACCTCGTCCAAGTTCGGCCATGGACGGTTTCAGACACCACAGGAGAAGGCTAGGTTTTATGGACAACTCAAGTAGATTTTATGGGCCACCCTTTTGATCAGTTTTGGTAGTCCCATTTATTTCTAGATTATTGGGTCCATTCATTTTTTAACGTTTTCAGAGCTGTTTAATGTTTATGATAAAGAGTCCTCTTATGTTCGAACATTTGATTTTTTAAAAAGAATATCCCATAGTTAATCAACAACTCTTGCCCTTGCCTGGTACGATAGTGTTGTGATGCTTACGAAATGGTTTCTTGTATTGAATTCTTTCTATACCCAATTACCCGCAATCAATCCATATTAGGTCCTCATGTGCTGTACCCAAAATAAATGTCGATCCATTGCACATTTATAGGCTTTTTGTGCATCCCTTGAGATAAAATAGAAAAATGGTAACCACCGCCTCAACAATTCCAAATCTTCAAACCAACGAGCTATTTTGGCTTGTTGTTTAAAAGGAACTAACGTAGAAGCTTCCAATTTTATGTAAATGTTGTTTGTGATGGGGTATGTATGGTTCCTTAAAAGTACTTGGATGTAGAATGGAATTAGAGGTTGTTGGTGAACTATGAAGATAGGTTTAGCTTGACACTGAGCTTTATGGAACTTTGATTAGGTGCTATCACCTTATAAATGTGGTCCTTGTTATGTGCATGTATTATTAAACTTTGTGAGGAAGATGC
The DNA here is from genome assembly GCA_031780015.1 of Citrullus colocynthis. NCBI lineage: Eukaryota > Viridiplantae > Streptophyta > Magnoliopsida > Cucurbitales > Cucurbitaceae > Citrullus > Citrullus colocynthis. The sequence continues at coordinate 2,688,120 of QLSR01000314.1, forward strand.
CCAACTTAATTTGTCTATCTTATGTTCTCTTCCTTCCTCCTTGTCTATCTTTTCGTCGCCCTCGTTCTTGGAACGAGTATTTTTCTCAATTCTTTTGCATGTAGGTTTTGCTAATATACGTGAGAGCGAGGGTGAGCTCTGTTTTGATAATCACATTGAAATGACACTAGTAAAAGGTGAAAAAACCTAAATTTTAAAAAGTGAGATATTAATTTTCTTTTTTCAAATTTTGAGTCATCTATTTGACAAGAGATTATGGATGAGCATGATAGACCGAAAAATCAAGTTGATTGACTAAACCAAAGGCAGCCGGTTGGAGAAGAGAGACTCAATCGGTATCGATTTGGAAGATTTTCAAACAACGGATTATTAAATCTCGGTTGAATTGCTGCACACCCTACAAGTGACAACTGGGTTAATGGATTGATACTGTACAAGCATGTTGAAGCATTTGGTGAGAGTTGCAGTTAAAAAGTGGAGCCAGCGAGAGAATGACGAGATAGACAAAAGAAGAAGCACGTGTAGAATTGGAGAAAAGGTGAGGTTTGTATGGGCTTATTTAAGAAAGGGAATACATAATAATAATAATAATTAATAAGCAACAACAAGAAGTACGTTGGACGGCAAAGCGCAAAGGAAGGAGTTATGAATTTGAAAAGGAGGAAGAAGATTCCACGCATTTACATTTACTAATTTCATCACGTTTTTTTTTTTCGTTTCTACTGTTCTTTAATATAAATCAATTACAATACGAAGAGGAATAATAGGAATATATATATTTTTTTAAAAAAATTTTGGCCTGCCTTTCTTTCCAGTTTCTATTCTTCTTTATTCATTGATTTTTTCAATTCTTCATTTGTTTTGATTACGACTATATTCACCTTTTCAAATCCCACTGTTGAATACACAAACACACAACACTCCCTATTTTAATTGAATTTAAATCCCACACCCAACACAACTACATTCCACCACCTCATTATAATAATCATCTACGCTCACATCATCATCAAATTATTTTATGGGCTGTGATTAGGTGTAGGGATGCATCCCTTTACATAGTAAAGATTAAATAGAAGATTTTTTTTTTTTTTTTTTTAATTTTAAAAAAAGTTCATTGTTTTTAAAATTAAAAATTTGACACATACAACCTTCACGTGGATGCTGTTTAGGCTGCACACAAGATGGGTGCAATCTGCATCTAAGTTTTTTATTTTATTTTATTTTTGTGTGTACTTGTGTACAACAAACTGAGGAGATGAGTAATCGAACTTTCAACCTTTAGGGAATAAAGTCATGCCAATTATCGTTGAGATTGCTTTGGTGTGATGAAACTATTTTCTTAACCGGCTTGTTAATATATATATAAGGTAAAAACACATTTTTAGTACTTGGGTTTTGAGTCTAACTTGTATTTGGTTCTTAGATTCCAAAATGTTATACTTTTAATACTTAAGTTTGAAGTTTAAATTTCAGTTAGTTCATAGTATTCAACTGTTTCAATTTTATTCTTAGGTTTCAAGATTTATACTTTTAACTTTGATTTTTCACTGAACATTTACTCATTTACTCTCATTTTTGTGTTATTGTCTATTAATTAATTTAAAATAATTATGAAATGAAAACATTTAAAATTAATTTTAATAGTGATAAAAAAAGTTGTTTTCAAATATAGCAAAATGAGCCAAACTATTTATAAATATAGAAAGTTTTCATTGTCTATTAGCAAAAGTTTATGATAGTCTTCTACTATCGCTCGAGCAATAGAAGCCTATCTCAATCTTTTGCTGATAAATAATAAAATTTTTCTATATTTGTAAATAGTTTGATTTTTTTTTCTATTTATAATAATTTGTCAATAAAAATAGAAAAAAATGAGTATTTAGTATGAAAATTGAGGTTAAAAGCATAAATGTTGAAAATTAATATGATAAAATTTCAATGTTTTGAAACTTAAAAAAGAAATGCCAGGGAGTCGTTTCTTAACTTCAATCCGCTTACATCCCGGGCGAGCCCTAGAAGAGAGGCTTTCTCATTCAGCTACATTAGTGCTAAAAAGTATAGTTGAAATTAAATTTATAGACAAAATTGTGTGTGTATATATATATTTCCTTATATTTAATGTACAAGGAAGAAAAAGAAAAGCAAGACCGCAAAAAAAATGGACAGAAAACGACGTCGTGGAAAGGAAGATGTGAGAAGGAGAAAAATTGATATAAGAAGACGAAGACCGTAGATAATGCCGCGTCGGCTCCGTCCATTCCACGTGGCATTTCCAAAAAAAAAAAATAAGAAAATAATAAATCGGTATTCGCTATATTATCATTCTTCCATTTTCTGAGGCTGAGGGCTCCAAGCAAAAGCCCAAGTTCTTTCCTTCTCTTTTTCCTCTTTCCTTGGAAGAATTTCATATCATCATTAACAATTCCACAATTTCTCTTCACTTTCTTCACCGTTTCGATTCTCAATCCCTTCACAGCTTGAGCTTGAGGTTCATTGTTTCCTTATGATTTCTCATCTCCCTATTTCCTTTACCCTTCTCTCTTCTTTTCTGTATCTAAATGGTTACGCACTATACTTCTCCCAGCTTTGATTTCTCCAATTCCTTTTCTCAACATTGCCCATGTAATAACTTCACTGCCTTCATCCCTTCTTACCCACCTCGCAATTCTTCCCCAAAAACAAGAAAACCCTTCTCCGCTGCTCTCAATTTCCGAAGAAAATGGTTCTTGGTTTGTTCCCTTTCTCCCGATGGCGTTACTCGCAACTTCAATTTTGAATTTGCATCTTCCGCGAGAAGGGGTCTTAGGAATTTTGTAGTTAAGCGTATTAGTAATGAATTGGAAGGGGAAGATTTCTCTCAGGAAGAGTCTTCTGTGCAAGTGGGGTCGAATTTTACTGGTTTCCAAGAGGATCCTATTGTTGATAAGTTAAGGACTCAGCTGGGAGTTATACACCCTATCCCTTCGCCACCGATTAATCGAAACATTGTTGGACTTTTCGTCTTCTTTTTCTTTGTTGGAGTTGCTTTTGACAAGTTATGGACATCTAGAAAGAGAAGTAAATCCATAAATGTTGATGGGCGTCGTGGTACATGGCCTCAGGTGCCTACTAGTTTCTCTTCATTTTTGGAGCAGGATTTACAGAGGAAGGAATCGGTGGAGTGGGTGAATATGGTGTTGGGTAAGTTATGGAAAGTTTATCGACCTGGTATTGAGGATTGGCTTGTTGGGTTGTTGCAACCTGTTATTGATAATTTGAAGAAACCTGATTATGTGGAGAGAGTGGAAATCAAGCAGTTTTCATTGGGGGAAGAACCATTGTCAGTTAGGAATGTTGAGAGGAGAACGTCCCGTCGAGCCAACGATTTGCAGTAAGCTATTCTGAACTCATCTTTCCAACTTTATGCACCCTCCTGCAATGCTTACCGGCTATAAAGTTCCATGGATTTATTCAGTCATTATTGGTTTCTACATTTATTTCTTTTTCGAGTTCAACCAATATGTTGGAATGCCTTGAATCATTATTAGTATTTATATTATTTATGATTTGGCCGTAGGATTTAGTGGTATGTGCTAAATATAAACTCTCTTATCTTAACTCTATTAGCGCCTTTGGTGCCTTTGTAATCTGTACTATGGTATTTATAATAGAATTGATCTCTCCTCTACTTGTAGATGTAGTTAGCACACGGTTAGGGAAACATGTAAATCTCCATGTCTATTTCTCTACCGTTTATGTTTTTTTTATTTTTTCTTTGATTGTCGATTTCATAATAGCTAAATTTAGCTATGTTTAAGTTGGGCACATTAAGTTTCTTTTTTTAATTGTTAAAATTACAGTATTACAATAATCGTATCTTCGTTCAATGTTCCTCAGGTACCAAATTGGTCTGCGGTATACTGGTGGTGCTCGTATGTTATTAATGCTTTCACTGAAATTTGGCATCATCCCCATTGTTGTTCCAGTTGGTGTCCGTGATTTTGACATAGATGGTGAATTATGGGTCAAGTTGCGGCTTATTCCAACTGAACCTTGGGTAGGTGCTGTTTCATGGGCATTTGTTTCACTACCAAAGATCAAATTTGAGTTGTCACCGTTCCGCTTGTTCAATTTAATGGGTATGTTGTAGTTTCTTGACTTTGATAACGAATTACTTTCATTGCTAGTCACTGCAAGGAAGTCATAGTGAGGTTTGGCAGGGAAGCATGAAACTGGGTTTACTTTCATGTTCTTCTTTAGTTTATCTTTGTGTTTTTTGTAGGCATGCTTGTGGATGTTTCATTCGTTTTTTTTTTTATGATAGTTTTATTTGCTTTAAATTTTTGACCTTTGGATGCTGATGGACCTTTCTCTCTGTCTTTCCATCTTTTTTGCTGCACGCCTGGTACAACATCAGCCATTCCTGTTCTCTCCATGTAAGTTGATTAATCTTAACTGTTCAATAGTTGCTAAGTAAGTTGGTTAGCTCAAGGAAGAAATAGAGACAATCCTTCCAACATTAGCTTTGCTGACTGCTCTATGATAAAATATTACTAGTTCATGTTCAATTCAAGAATTGTGTGTGCTAACGAGAGTCTGAATTCCTTGGCAATAGTTCGTAGAGTAGTAAAGAAGATTGCTATTGTCGAAACCATTTGTTTTGACTTTTGAGGATCTTATTAGGAAGTAATGCCCAAGTATGCTTAAAAAGAATCAGTTTTCTAGGATTATATTATGAAGTAATGCCCGAGTATACTTAAAAAGAATCAAGTCCTTTTGTTCAGAATCAATTTTTTAAGTGTCATCATTTTGTGGCGGTAGTTCATGGCTGATAATTGTTCTATTCAACTTTAGGCTTGATTTTCTTCCATCTAACCTGTATGCATATTATGTCTGCATAGGTTTTTGACAAAACTTCTCACTGAGGATTTACCTAAATTATTTGTACGTCCAAAGAAGATAGTTCTAGATTTTCAAAAAGGAAAAGCAGTTGGACCCGTTCCAGATGAGGTTAAATCAGGAGACATGCAGGAAGGAAATAACGATTTTGTTGGGGAACTTTCAGTAACCCTTGTAGATGCTCGGAAGCTTTCTTATTTGTTTTATGGTATGTCGTTTTATCTATTATCCTGTCTAGTAGTTGTGGTGCTTTATCAACATTGTTGTTGCACTGCCACTTGGCTTTTACAAAGTCAGCATCTGATTAACTGTAGATAGTAACTACTTATTCCCATAAATTTATGACCTGTACGTTGTTCATCAATCCCTGTTCCTCTCAGGAAAAACAGACCCATACGTCATTTTAAGCTTGGGTGATCAAATAATACGCAGCAAAAAGAACAGCCAAACCACCGTAATTGGACCACCTGGTGAGCCAATCTGGAATCAGGTGAAGCTCATTTCTGATTTTTGTTTTACCGGAGAATATGTTCAAGGAACAATATTGGTTAAAATGCTCTTTGGTTATTTTCGGGTTCATTTGAAGTATTCAATCTTTTTTGTGTACTCACGTGTATTGGCACTGGGATTATTGGCAGGATTTTCATATGCTTGTCGCAAATCCTAGGAAACAGAAATTGTATATCCAAGTGAAAGACTCTCTTGGATTTGCAGATTTGACTATTGGTAATGCAGAGGTAACTTATCTTTTTCTTTACACTTATGATAATTAGGTTTTGAAATGTCTATGGTATTGCTGATCGCATTGAAGGGCATGTTAAAACTGGTGAAACCCTGCGACATTTCTCTATCCCTCGTTTACTGCCCCATCATATCTTTATTTTTCTTATGTACTGTGCAAACTTAATCGAGGACTAAAACTGCTTAACTATATATATGTTTGGTCATTTCCAAAGTTGGTTTAATCTTGTTTAAATTCCAAAACTTGGCTGGATATTCTTCTAATTTGAGTTTGCAACTTCTAGAATATAAGTTGGGGATTGTGCATCATTAGCTCATTTGTCAAGCTCAATGTTCTGACTAGATTTTGGTGCTCAGCTCTTGAACAGAACTACTACATAACCTTGAGCATTTTGTATTACCAGCATTTTTGGTGCAAAATGTTTGCTTTGCTAGTGCAATCATGTCGTCTTATAGAATAATGTATAACGGTATAAGTTAATAGAGAACATTGGTTTTGGGAATCTTATTAAAGAGATCAATTTCTGAGCCCTGAGGTAGCATCAGCTCTGGCAATGATATAGGTGAAATTCCAAATTTTCTGAAGAGAAAGCTAATTGCATTGCATTACCTCATTACTTCATAATGGCATCTTGAAGCACAACTTCATTAGCATGCTAGCAATTAGATTAGATCACCATCTTATAGGAAGACTTACCAAAGGTGAAGTTTGTGTTTTGCATTTATTAAACTTCTATCGATCGATTTACCAATTCAGTGTCTAGTGCCAAAGGCGAAGTCTGTGTTTCGGCTGCTTTTTGTGTATTCTTACCTTGTTCGTACAAAACATACAGGTTGACATTGGTTCTCTTCAAGATACCGTTCCAACAGATATAATTGTTGTTTTGGGGGGAGGATGGGGACTCTTTAGAAACAGGTCTTCTGGAGAAGTACTAGTGAGATTGACATACAAAGCATATGTCGAGGACGAAGAGGACGACAAGGCTGCATCAGATGCCTTGGATATAGATATTTCAGACGATGATGAGTCATCTGATTCTGATGAACCAAATGGTGCTTATGAGGAGAGTGAAAACGATGTAGCGAAAGCAACCGACAAGGAATCATTTATGGACGTTCTGGCGGCTTTGATAGCGAGCGAAGAATTTCAGGGGATAGTGGCATCCGATGCATTGAATACAAAGCTTCAGAATGATGCCACCATTTCTAATAGCTCAGGGACAACGAAATCGAAATCTCGTGATGCAGCTACCGACAACAAACCCACGGTTTCTAGTAATGGAGCTGGAGGTTTAGCTGGTAACATTGCTGTCTAGTTATCAATCATGTTTATATTTTTCTTTATGTGATGTTTTGGTTGGATGGTGATGAAGTGCTGTAATACATGTTTTGGACAGAATCGGCGTTGTTTTGGCTTGCTGTGATCACAAGTATCTCTGTGCTTATTGCTATCAACATTGGTGGTTCGAGTTTCTTCAATCCATGATTTTACGACGGACTCTCTTCACAGCAGTAATCTTGGAATTTGTATCATAGATAGAGCAAACAACCCTTGGCTGGCTTGAGTCGAGTATATCATTCACATTCACCCATACATATTGAATTGAACAATGAGAATCAATCAACTCAACTCCTGTTCAATTTGTATATAAGTCACTAATGGAGCAATATTCTGTTGGTGACATACCAATTTTGACTTTGTATTTTAATAACTCGAATTAACACGGAGAATCTTTTGTACACTATATGTTTCATAAATTATTTCGATGAGTTTTTGACCAATTTAACATTTTTATCCTCAAAATTTCAAAATATTTAATTCTTTTCCTATTAACGTCATTTTTTGTTTTCATGTTTGTTTTAGGAGATTTTTTTTCTTTTATATTCTAAGTTAAAAATCAATCAAATCAATTCTCCAGATTTAAAGTATATGGCGAATATGCATATAATAAATATACATATATTGTTAATACATTGATTTATTTATAGTGTTTTGTATATATCAAATATACATCCAACAATGAAATTTTCAGCCTATAACAATTGTGTAACTATAGGCTATATGCGGAGAAACCCCAACAAATTTACCCTTCCTTTCCAATAACAGGAGGCAAACTTTCCTATCTTTACACACTCCCGAAACAAGCTAAACTCAAGCAGCAAACATCAGAGACTCCTGCTCTTTGCGTCATTTCTTCTTGGCCTCAAGGAAGAAAAGGATTGTGAGAAGGATAGGTTTCCTTCTGCTTCTTGTAAGCCCTGAAAAAATGCACAAGAGCAACCAACTCCTTAAAACAAACTCTCTGGAATTCTTCAATAAATCATAACATGTTGATGCTTAAAACTGACCTGGAAACATTTAATCCTCCAAGTGATACAGTCCCCAGAATGAGTAAGAGAAAGGGAAGCTTGATTAAGGCATGGTTTCTTCTTCCCCCATGGGAAACAGGAACCCCTCTTCTGACAGCCCTTTCATATGCTGCTGTCCAGAATTTCTCATCAAATCATATCCTAGAATTGGCTAACAACAAAATTATGAAGGATTTACATACATATTACCTGAATGTGAATCCCCATTTCTGGCACCTGCAAAGATTAAGAAGCTGATGATTATATTATAAGCAAATTTAGAATTAGCTTTTTATGGTCTATGAGATTTAAGACACGAGAGTGGTCCTTAAATAGTTAAAATCACTCAAAAACATTATTTTAGTAATTCAAATACAATTTTGATGATATAAAAATTGCATTTAAAATTGTAAAATTAAATTTGAACGGTTAAAGACATGTTTTGGAGTGATTTTGAACATGATGATTGTCACCATTCTATCCGTTGTAGAGAATTACCAGATAGGAGGCACGAATAAGCTTCAGAAATCTGCAGCATATGCATGTAAATTCAGATCATAATATGTCAACTCCTTGGGGTTGCAAATAAAAGCATTATAACAACTAACAAGCACATTCACGTCTTAATTTTATAAATGAAAATTTATCGTGTTTGGGATAATCATATAGATGACTCACTCATAATATTGAAATGAGATTTGACCTATTTGTTAAATTTTAAAGGCTATATCTGGGGTTAATTAGAAAAAAAAAATGTACTTTTTTTAAAAAAATAGGTAAAAGAGGTAGTTTGCAAAAAAATTAGGTAAAAGGGGTAATTTTTTAGTCTTTATCTGAATGTCATGCCTCTGTCAAGGGCAATTGGTCAAACTAAACGGAAAAGAATTGAATTGATGGTATTCTGCCATTTTTTTGAAAAAAATTATTTTTTTAATGCAGGTTTGAATTATTAATTTTAAAAAATTTCCTATTTTCATGGTATCATTTTCACCGGGAAAATGGACCAAAACTTACCGAATCTTAAATAAAAATAACTTTACGGGAAAATAGGAAGGTTTTAAGGAAAGTAACAAAGAGGAGAACTTACTAGGAATTCAGGTCACTGACAGGAATGAAAACTCTCTGTCAGAACTTTACGGGAAAAGCCAAGACTTTATAGGAAAAGTGGCAGAGAGGCCAATTCCTTCGCCAGGACTTTACGGGAAAAGTGGTAGGGAGGCCAATTCCTTCCCGATAAGCTTGATCGGAACTTTACGAGAGGAATTGACCTCTGTCACTTTTCCTGTAAAGTTATAAAAAGTTTTGATCGAAACTTTACGGGAAAATTGACAGAAAACTCAATTCCTAGTAAGTTTGAATTTATTGGAATTGAGTTTTCTGTCACTTTTCCCGTAAAGTTCCTCCGGAACTAGTGACAAAAAAACAAAAAAAACTAACGGCACTTCACTTTTTCAAAATGTTGTAAAAAAAAAACAACGCACTTCACTTTTTCGTTCACTTTTCCTTGCGCCAGACTCTGACATTCAAATAAAGACAAAAAAAACTACTATTTTCCCTAATTTTTTTTGTTAAAGTACCCTTTTTACTCAATTCTTTTTTAAAAGTACCCCGGACCCATATATCTGGTGAATTTACCAAACCAGAAAATTAGGTCCATTGCTTTCACTCTCGATCTCCTCTCTCTCGCTGACAACACATCTAACGCTTCAATCTCTTTCGTCTTTGCAACACTCACTCATACATCCGATGCTCTGATCGCCCTCTCGCCTTCCGAAAACCCCTCACATCTAACGCCAACGCTCCGATTCCACTCCAGTGACCTCATGACACATTCAACCATCCCATCCTTTATAGTCTGCAACCCCTCATCGGAGAAAATCAGGATGTCTAAATGTCCATCAATCACAAAGAGAAACAAATATATTTCTTAAAAGCAATACTTAGTGCATTTCAAGATTCTCTTATCACACGCAGAATAAAAAGTTACAATATTAAAAAAGATGGAAGAAGAATTTGACACAAACAAGTAAGATGCATAGAAATAGTGTTACCCTACTTAAAAACATATTAACTAGATGATAATTTGTGATTTGACATTTGAACGAGGCCATGTATTTATCTTTGGATAATTTTTGGCTGACGGCAAAATTCCTAAGTTCAATAAGTAGGCAAAATCCATGGCGCCCGAGGCTTTTGATAACGATCCAAGCTTGTGATATAAAGTAAAAAGTAAAAACAATAGCAACTTAATCGGAAAATTCTCAAGTAGAGTTGTTACCAATTTGAATTTGGACTCCGCCAGAGGCTTTTCATGAGCAGGGAACAGGTCAGGATGAGTATCCCATACCTTCCTCTTGTAAGCTTCTTTAACCTGCAATTGTCGATGGATGGAACATCATGAAAATATAATGAATTGAAGTAAGAAAGTAAATGCAGCAGCCGAACCTGGGAAGAAGACGGACGGGAACAAGGAGAGAACCCAAGCAAGATTCTGGCTTCGTCGCCCTGCATTTCTCAATTTCTCCGTGGCGTCCCCTTCTTCCACGTCCAGCTTAGCCACCGGTCCCGCCTTAATAAGACTAATGAACCAACTCGGTCCACAGCCCAATGCCAAGCCTTCGCTTGGGCCCAGAACCTAATGATAGCGGGCTTTTGAAGAATTGTCAGAAATAAATATATTAGTAATAGATTAAATATAAAAGGTGATTTTGGTAAATTAATAAATAAGTTGTAACAACATGGGTGGTAAGTTAATCAGTTCTTACGATTGCAAACACAATCCCTAGCGGATTAATCTCATTCATAGGAGTTTATATTTACAATTACCCTAAATTTAAATTGAAAAAGTTTTCATCTTTCATGATTAGCTCGTTTTTCTTTACAATTTGTTATAATAGTTTTTCTAGATTCTTTTCGAGTAGATCGATCCTAAAATGCAAATAAAAATTTAACTTCTTCTCATCGCACATCCAAACTATTGAGATGTAGACTAAGATGGTATGTAAAAATTTCCAAATCTTACATAATCTTTTTTAATCTTCTTTAAATTCCCTATTCACAATCTAACCTAGTACACCTACACTTCAGTTCCACAAATTTACGGAGTTCTAAATTTTCACAACAATCTCAACACAATCTTTCATTTCTTAAAAAGTTTGTAATTATTCGACAGCAACCTAAGGCAATAGCACCAGCACACATATAATATTGAAGCAACCGGGTTATAAATAGAGAATGGTGTAATTTCCTAAATAGTAGATTTGAAGAAGATTAACTAAGATAAAATTTTCGCTTTGGGTACCCTCTCGAAATCTCTATTTCCAATGGGAGAACTTGAGGTTTCCACTTATATGGGTCATTTTGGAGACTAAAAAAGGTCGGAGATAATTGATTAAAACACCCATTTTTAACCCTAAATTGAGTTTTGCCCTACTTTTGAGATTTTTTACTCTTGCTTACATCATTTTCAAGCAAGTTTACAAAATTACTCTCACTTTTTTTTCTCTATTTTTTCATCTTCGTGTTTTTTTTTTTTTTTCTTCTTCTTTTCCGAATCGGATCCGATGGAGTTTTTTCTTTTTTCCTTTTCTTTTTCTCTCCTTTTTTTCTTATACGTTGAATTCATGAGAGTAACTTCGGTCGACTTCTTCTTCTCCCTTGTGATACAGAATGATACTGAGCGAGAGTGCAGAAGTCGAGGAGAACAAATAGTAAAGGACGAAAAGCAAGAACAAATGTCAATCCACATGCATGAAATTCTATATTATAATTTTACCCGAATATAACATAGCAAAGGATAGAAAAACCTTTAAATTTAAAAGATGGTACAACTTTTATTTTCTACTCCATTGTTCCATGGCGGGGCCCGAAAGGTTCCTTAAAATTTTCGCTTCGAACCCCCCTTTCGGGACCTAAGCTCGCAATGAAATCGCAAAACCTTGCTTCACCATGGGGGACTTGAACTTTTTGTTGGAGTCATTTCTTACCATTTCCCCTAGGATTTCATCTTTGAATTTCACCCCTATTCCCCTGATTTCAGACAGCCGGACCCGAGCCAGAGGTTCCTTGGCTCAAGTTTCCTCTTCCCTTCGACCTTCTACACTACTTCTCTTTGTCGATTCTGTGATCAACTATTGCTAGCCGTCACTACCGATTAGAGAAGAGGAAAATGAGAATTAATCGAGGAACTATGCGGCTTGTTGAACAAATCCAAACACTTGCCCTGCACTGCCGCACGAATCCTGCTCGCCCCTTCCTTCCACCACCATTCGAACCTCTTTCTACTCCGTCTTTTCGTTTTTATTCTAGAGGTTCTTATCTTCTTTCCCTTTGAATTATGAAATTGTATTGATATTAATCTGAAGATCTCTTCAAATTTTGTTTAAAATAGGCGAAGTACAATCGCAGCAGCTATCAATGGAGCTTATCAACATAATGGAACAAAAGTTGGCGGCCATTGAGCTCAGGAGCACTTTTCTTCTAAATATAATCAATCGGGTACCACTTATTCTCAATTTTTTATGCTTCAGCTTCGAAATTTTGTTTTTAGTTAAACATATCTGTACGACAAGTCGAATGAGATAAAAGCCATAAATCTCACACATTTGGAGGATACATAAATTCACAACCGAATCTTTCCTTCTTGGTTTAAATATCATTGCTGGAGAGAAAAAAAAACCTTTTTATCGCATTCGATTTGGATAGATCCATATTCAAACAAGAAGAAATTCTTTCATTGGGAGCTTGCTCACAATGTTGTTGTCAATACCCAAGACCTCTTACAACACCATATACCATATTTATCAATCTCGCTTCTATGCAAGAATGAAGCTGAATCTCAAGGTCACATTTTCGACTTTTGGAATGATATGCTCTTTTTCTTGTAACGAAAAACAACAAACGAAAAGAGGGAGGATTAAGTGCTGAATTCTATATGTTCCTTGAAGTGGAAATATTACAAGTATTTGTAGGTAAATAACAAACTAACTACTAGTGTACTTTAAAACTCTCTTTTAATCATTCCCACTAAGCCATTAGGCTGCTGCCACCATTCCTACTCTTAGGAGGCACTACCCTAAAAATAAACCCATTAAGAAAAACTAATTTAAATTATTTGCAAATTAAGTTTGCAATAATTTTCAACGTTCCTCAGTGGGTTTACCATGCCATCCCAAAGGTTTCCTCTCATCCACTCTCCCAGGACATCCTTTCTGGAAGGAGAAAAAAATAATTTGGATAAACATAATTAGAGCTTTCTTTTGGGCAATTTGGATTCAGAGGAATCATTGGCTCTTCTCCGAGAAAGAAGAACCTTATAGCTAGATTTTTTAGAACATAATTTTCTTAGCTATCTCTTAGTATAAATTGTCTCTCTCTTTCCAATTCTTATAATTCTGTCTCTCTTTGTTCAACAAATTGTTTCTTATCATAAAAGAATAATAATTAAATACATAATTAAATAAATAAAATCTTAGCCTTCCCACCATTCCTACTCTTCCTTTTCTCCTCTAGTTCTTTCTCTTCTGATTCAAGACCTTAAATAGTGATTTAATTTGCTTTGTTCATGGTGTTATTTGAAGACAGCCAGAAGCCCCACCAGCCGAGTACGCAAAGGCTAACAAGGAGCTTAAAAAACTCAGAGATACGATGGATCTAATAAATGAGTTGAGGTCTAAACAGAAGGTATGGAGTACAGTCAACACATTAGATATTGTCTTTCTTTACATTACGAACTGCTTAAGATGTTATCTCTGAAATGGTGAACAGATGGCTGGATTATTTCCTTTAGGTGCAAAGATGATCTCTTTCCATGCTGTTCTTTTACGATTATTTACTAATTCCCTATTTATTTGGCTTACCGAACTCCAAAATGTCGTAAATAAAACTTGTGTGGGTGTTTGTGTCTTACAATGAGATTCTTGAAAGTGGACTGACTTGGAGAAACCTAGCTTCCCTAATGAACCGTGTGTGGTTGTAACGTTTACAGAAGGAAATAAGAAATTCCTTATGATTGTGTTCTTCCTGTAGGAAATTAATGGTTTGAGAACGCTGATGGTAGATTGCCCAGAGGATAAAGATATGCTTGATATGGCTACCGAGGAATTGGATCAGGCAGTTCAAGAAGAGAAAAGATTACAGCAGTTCTTGCTCAAGTCATTACTTCCCAGAGATGATGCTGATGAGAGGGATTGCATCTTGGAGGTGAGAGCAGGTAGGTAATGGTGCATGTTAGTGAACTTAGCCATCAATGGGAGTATTTTCTCAAAAAAAAAGAAAAAAAGAAAAAAAGAAAAAAAAAGGCATTGTTTCTGTTCTCCTTTTCTCTGTTTTCGATGTCGACAGCTATAGCTAATAGAAAGTCTTACCAGGAACTGGTGGAGAAGAAGCTTCTTTGTTTGCCATGGATATATTCAAAATGTGAGTGACAGTAGCATAGCATGCTCAGGATCTCTGGTTATAATATTCCACACGTTCTAGTTCTCAAGGGTTATTCCCTTTGGTTCAAAATAGGTATGAGAGATACGCACAGAAGAAAGGCTGGAAGTTTGAAGTGGTAGACATAACAGAATCAGATCTTAAGGGATATAAGGTGATTTCATTAGCAAATTTTAATTTTTTTTTTTTTTTGAAGTAAATATCTTGTATATTTATAGACGTTCTTCACAGGAAGCCATTGCTGCAATATCAGGTGCTGGGGTGTATGGGAAACTTAAATTTGAGAGTGGAATTCACCGAGTACAGGTCTTCTCAACATACATATCATAACCCTTTTAGCATTATTTACCAGTGCCAACAATGGTAAATTGATAACTGAAACCATTCTCTTCCTTGGGCAGCGAGTTCCTGTGACAGAGAAGTCTGGACGTGTTCACACCAGTGCTGTTTCTGTAGCCATTCTCCCTCAAGCAGACCAGGTTCCAACCCAAGCCACTTTCTTCCTAGAAAATGGAAAGGATTGTTTATGGTTCTAGGTTTGGGTGGTTATTTTGTTGAGGGCATGTGCAGGTAGATGTAGAGTTGAAGAACGAGGACCTGAGAATAGATACATTCAGATCAGGTGGTTCAGGAGGTCAACATGCAAATACCACAAACAGTGCTGTTAGAGTGATCCACATTCCAACTGGGTTGTGTGTGTCCATACAAGATGAGCGATCCCAACATATGGTAGGAACAATGATGTTTCTATAACTTATGATTTTGTTGGGTAGTTCTGTTTGGTTTTAACTCGTTTGTGTCTTGTTTGGTTCGGGATAGAACAAGGCCAAGGCGCTTAAAGTTATATGTGCGAAGCTATACGAAATGGAACGACGCAGAATTCAGAGCAGTCGGTCGAAGCTTCGATCAGAACAGGTAAGAAGAAAGAGGTTGATGTGTGATGTTTTTATGCAGTTAAGTAAATACTAGGGACAAAATGCATGTATGTTGGGGGATGTTTCTAAAATTTTAGAATCACTCAAAAAAAAAAATTTTTTTTAATAGTATTATAAATACATTTAAAAGTGTAAAATTAAACATTGAATTGATTGATTAAGAAGCATGGACATTGACACGTGACACAAATACGATATGACACCGACATAGGGAGACGTCAATTTACAAAGAAGTAAAGCACGGCACATTGGGTACCCGTTATTTATTTATTATTTTTTTTATAAAAGTAAATATATGTGTGCATTATTTGACATATCGTGAAATATTTGCCCATATATTTAACAAAAAGTAAGAAAAAACAGAAACGGAAAAAAGGAAAGATAAAAACAAAAGGAAAAAAAACATAAATGAGAAAAGAAAAAAAAACAGGAAGAGAAGTCACATAAGTTGTTGGGGGTCGTGGGTCTTGAAGTTGAAGTCACCATCATCAATGAAGTTAGAAAGAAGAATCAAGTAGCATAGTAAGTATTTTATTTTTTTTTGAAAAAGGTTGTACATTAAGTCACACATCGGAGAAAGTGTGTAAAATCTCGGAACAGTTAATTTTAATCGGTTTGAAATGCCCCTTCATGGGCTGCTGATAGGTGTATGGAGTATCTTGGTGTGTCTTGATGTATAGGAAAACAAAATGACAATAATGAATTAATGGAGATGCCAGCTGGCGTGTCGGTGTTGGACATTGACACTTCGCCAGTTTAGAAGTGTCGATGCTTTAAAGGATTTTGATAATTATAAACAGAACAAAGTGATTTTGACAAAATCACTCTAAACACGAACTAAAAAAAAGTGAGTTTGGATGATAAAATCACTCTAAACATGTACTAAAAGTAGTGAGTTTGGATGATAAAAAGCAGATTGGTAGCGGGGACAGATCGGAACGCATTCGCACATACAACTTTCCGCAGGGGCGGGTAACAGACCATCGAGTAGGCATTACGGACCACGCAATTGAGGAGGTAATGCAGGGGGAGAATCTGGATATGTTCGTGGACGCTCTGTTATTGCAGCAGGAAATGGATGCAATTGCATCCTTCACTTCCTCTTCTTCGTAGTGGTAGTAAAGAGGAGCATTGCATCAAATGGGATCTGCCCACCTTGCATTGAATTCAGGTAAAATAAAACGATTGTGTTTCTTATAAGTACAATACAAGTAGAATGGGGGTGGGGGTTGCATACATTACAACTTTGAAGGGATTAAATTTCATTTATTTTACAATGATTGGCAGTACTAGTATGTCAGTAGTAGTAGTAGTGTTAGATGCAGTTATATGCACACATTGCCTTGCCATACTGATAGTGTCTTACTTAGGTTGCATGACCCAACTTTAGAGCAAATTAAATATGCTCTATATCTGGGTGAAATTATGAAATTCTTGTTGGGATTGAATTCGTCGGAGAACTCGTCATGATCTTGAAAAAGGCTGAACTTTGACAACGAAAATCAATCTCAGGGGATTGAATTCGTTGGAGAAGTTATCCTGATCCTGAAGAAGGTGGAACTTTGCCAAAAGTTTTAAATAAATTAAAAATTACTTTTATAGAAGGGACAATTTAGTCCAAACTTTAGTTTATAACGATTTAATCTCTATATTTTCAATTTTATGACAATCTAATCCCTAAACTTTACTTGTTATAAATTTAAAAATACAAAACTACATTGTTACATAATCCCTAAACTTTACTTGTTATAAATTTAAAAATACAAAAAATACAAAACTACATTTTTACATATTAAAGTTAAACTAAATTATTAGTTTCATTAAAACATTAGAAATTAAAAGTGTTTTTTTTCTTTTTTAACCTTGAAAAAAAAAAACAACAAAAGGAAAGGAATAGAGAAGCAAAGAAAGATAGAGGGGGATGGAGATAGAATCATGAGGGCAGCCAGGGAAGAGGCAGTGCATGAGTAGAGGCACAACAGGATTCGAGTCTGTTGAGGACTCCATTCATGCTCTGTCTGTTCCCCGCTGCTCTTCTCCGCAATCCCCAAAGCCTAAAACTGCCCAATTCAAACTATTGTGTGCTGTGTGTTGAAGGATTCCATGGCTATTAGTGAATTTCAGGCTTAAATAACAGCCACTGCCTGAGCCAAGATTTGTGTTACAGTACAATGTGCAAGTACAACACATGGATGTACTACCATTCCAATTTTGACCCAAGTCATTTGGCTAACTCTAATTTGAACTCGTGGTTGTACTGCATCTGTGGTACTTGTACTCTCTATGTGTGGGGGGTTTGGTAGTACTAATCTCCCTACGCCTTCCATGTTTTTTCTTCGCCTGGTCTCTCCATCTGCATATTTAAATTTTTTTTTTCTTGCATCATATTTGTGTGAAATTACCAAAAACGCAACTTTGTACATGCAGATTGAGCCTGTCGCGCTCTCTGTTTCTCTTGCTCTCTTCTATATTCACCATTGTTCTCTCACTCGCCTCAATCTCCTCTTTGTTGCTCTCACACTCTCGCTCTGCAACACGAACCCATCGAAATTGAAAACCTACTTGCACAGGAGAGAGAGATCGAAAATCCATGAAGAATGCAACACAAACCCACGAAGAGAGGCAATGAAGGCATTGAGATGCAAATGAAGGAGATGACATAAATGCGAGGAGAAGGTGGACTCTATGAGAGAAAATTGAAGGAGATGACGCTCAAGAAAATCGAGAAGAGTAAGGAAGAAAAAACAAAGAAAAGTAAGGATAATTTCGTAAATTCGGCTGATCATGTAAGAAAAAGAGGAAGAAAGAAAAAACAAAGAAAATCTAAAAGAGGAAAAAAAGAAAATTAAGGATAATTTTGCTGATTTGGTTAATAATCATGTAAACAAGATGACAAATTTCTAGTTCCAAAAAAGTGGGTAAAAACCATTTGACTTTTTTCTAGAAAATAAATTTATGCAATTATCTCGCCTATGAGGAAAAAGTTAAATAATTATAACGACTTGTTCATAAGATGATGTTTTAGTGGTTGCTTGAAATGTTTTAGGGCTTTATTTGGATTTTAGAACCCTTTTGTTAGGGTAGAAAACACATCCAACATGCACTTAGAAACGAAATGAGAACTATAACCAAAATCTAAGAATAAAAAAGTTTCCAAGCAAATCCCTCACTCCTCCAATCTTCTCTTTTGCATTTTCGCTGCTATCAAATGATACATTAATTTATTATTTATTTATTTCATGAGCTTCACATAAATTTCAAAAGATATTTGGAGCATTGAGTTGCTATTTTATTTAAATTATAATAGTTCGCGTTTAAGATGCTTAAGTAAAAAATAGTAAATACAGTAACAAAGAGGGATTTGAAATAGTGATCCTCTTAATTGTAAGATAATTTTTCAAAACACAAACTATTATAATCGGTGTCTAAAACACAGGGGGAGTAAAGTAAATTTTACATTCCCTCGAGTTTGACAACCACAATCGTGAATCAGTATACTTTAGATTTCCACTTTTCACCAAGAATTCGAATCCACGTTGATTTTAGCGTGTGGTTTCCACTTCTCACCTACAACCCCATAAAAGAAAAAACAATAACAGAAAATTCCACTTCTAGTTTTCGTGGATCAAGGACCCTACAATTATCCGACTGTTTCCTTTATTGGTTGAATTCTTCTTGGATCAACTCAACCTCAGTACCAATAGCTGCTTATCACAAAAATGGGTTTTCCACTCCTTCCATTGACACGATTTATTAACTTACTATTCATGCATTCCGTAGATTCCACATATTTCTTAAATGCTATCTTTGTGACAAGCATGAAAGATAGTATGTAACCTTAATATGAAATTTTCCAAGCGAAACCCACGAGAAGAATGAAGATAAAGACTTGGGTCTGGGTGGCATTCAAAAACATTTAGTTGTGTGAAAAATTTTTCATTCTACCTTCTATTCATTGATTATCACGATAACAGAATTTAAAAAATACGTGAGGTCCATGAAATAAATAAAAAATAAATTAATAAATCATTTAATGATGTGTCAAATACTCAATGAGAGAAATATGTACTACCGTAGTACTAGAATTTTTTCCCATGAGATTCAGGGCCAACATCTCTGTAAAAGGATCCATAGTTTGTGAATGCTTGGAAAATGGGCTTTTTTTTTTGAAAATTTCTAATACTTCGGTAGTATGAAAAATCCTCATTCATTGCTTGCCACCACAAGTAAAAATTTAAGAGTTACGTGGGATTCATGAAATAAATGAATAATAAATTGACACATAATTTGATGTCGTTTAAAATCATGAAATAGAAGTAGTAGGTATTACTGTACTAAGCAAAATTTTCCCGCCTTGCTTGTTGATAACCATGTGATGTGGCTTAATGGATAGGATAGAAACTGCTCCATTTGGACAGTGGATTCTGGTGGGGCTATCTGGGCAGAAGGGCAAAGACATTGTTGGTATAATAATCATGTTCTAAGTGCTTGGTGGCTTTAGAACACAGATGTTCAAAAATGATCCACAGCACTGTATGAAATGTAATTGAATGAAGTTTGAAAATTAGAAACAGTGATAAGCCACCTAACACAAAGTTAAAGTAACATACATTGTGGTGTAAGCAAATAGCAACCCCTCCAAAGCCAGTTTAGTTTGCAGTACTTGAAAGCCACGGGTGAGAATTGCTTCAAGTTAAAGACCAAACTTTTGTTATTATATATATAGAGGAAGAGCAAGACCAAGACAAGAACAAGAAGTAGCTACCATTTTAGGTTGTTGATAGATTGTACTTGCAAGATGAATGTAAGAAGGTACAACCGCAGCCTGGTTAAGCCTTGTGAAGAAACTCCTTCAACCATTCTCCATTTATCCCCAATTGACAGCCTCCCTGTGTTGAAATGCAATGCTCGCACCCTCCACGTGTTTAGAGATTCCCCTTCTGAAGCTACTCCTGCCGCCATTGTTAGAGAAGCATTGTCAAAGGCTTTGGTTCCTTACTACCCTCTTGCTGGAAGGCTTAAACCACAGACTTACCCTCTTCAACTTGACTGCTCCAACCAAAACCATGGAGTTTTGTTCGTGGAGGCTTCTTCCAACTCCACCCTTGCTTCCCTTAACTATTTGGATGATCTTACTTCCATACCCTTTCATCTTCTTCTTCCTGAAGAGCATGAATCTGAAGAATCAGAAGCAGAAGCGCTTGTGCAGATGCAGATCACGGAGTTTGCTTGTGGAGGGTTTGTGATGGGTTTGATTTTCTGCCATAGCATCTGTGACGGCCTTGGCGCCGCTCAGTTCTTGAATGCTGTGGGGGAATTTGCCAGAGGAATCGATTCAGCTCCCACCATTAAACCTACATGGGATAGGGAATTCTTCCCTGATTCATCTCAGAATGCCCTAATTAATCATCAAATTGCAATTCCTATCCCTCCCCTACCCAAATACAGCCTACAACACACCAACATCGACATTCCTATAGATCGAATCAATCGCTTAAAGAAGCAGTTTCAAGAATCAACAGGAATTACCTGCTCCGCCTTTGAAATTGTAGCGGCGTGTTTTTGGAGGAGTAGAACACGGGCAGTGTATAACAACGATCAAGAAGTAAAGCTAGTTTTCTTCGCGAACTGCCGGCAAATGGTGGAGCCGCCGCTGCCAAAAGGGTTTTACGGGAACTGCTTCTTTCCGGTGAGAATAAGCGGTTGGAGTAGGGAAATTGGGGAGGCGTCCATTAACGAAGTGGTGAAGCTGATACAAGAAGCGAAGATCAGAGTGGGAAGAGAATTTGGAGAGTACATATCGCAGAAGCAAAAGGAATCGGACCCGTTTGCGCCGCCGCTCGAGTACTCGACGCTGTTCATATCGGAGTGGGGAAGGCTAGGGTTCAACCAGGTGGACTATGGGTCCGGGCCGCCGATGCATGTGGTTCCGATCCAAGGCTCGCCGGTAATACCCGTCGGAATCGTGGGCTCGCTTCCCTTGCCTAGAAAGGGCATTCGTCTCATGACATGGTGCGTTCAAGAACCCCATCGCCACAACTTTCTACACCAAATCTCTCAACTACTTCTCCTTTGAAATCTCTCCCTGTTTTTCCTAAAATAACCCAAAAATAAAGTTAAATTTCAAATTTAATCCCCACTATTTGAAGAAAATTAACATTTAGTTTTTATAGTTTGATAAAATTCTGGACGAAAAATTTATCAAATCAGATAGATTATTTATACAAGGTTTTATCAAACTATAAGGACTAAATTGTAATTTTCTACAAATAGTAGGGACCAAATGTACAATTTAACTTAACAAAAACTATCCTCACTATAGTCATTCGAAACTACTTATCTTCGCCTTTCTTTGGTCTCCAAGCTTGTTTCAAATTGCTCGCACCAGCTTCTAAATAATCAAAAGGTTAAATTGCAAATTATTAATTTAAAGAAAGTTAGGATTTAATCTTTATGGTTTATAATTAAAATTTAGTTATTTGATAAATGACTCCTTACGCTAAGGACTTTTTATGAAGATTTATCAAACTATAAGGACTAAATTTTAACTTTTAAATTATGGAGATTAAATTATAACTTTCTTCAAACTATAGAGACCAAATTTGTAATTTGACCTAGCTGAAACTATCTATTATTAATTATTCAAAACCTATTTGTGTTCCCCTCTTCTTGGTCTCCAAGACCTATTTCAAACTGTCCATACCAGCTTCCAAATAAACTCACTCCATTTGTTTTTCTTAAAATTTAAAATTACTATATTTTTATATCATTAAGGTTCAAAATGTCTCAACTTTACGAAAATGTTAATGGAAATATTGATGTTGATAGATATTTTTGAAAAAAAAGTTATTAAAACAAAAAATTAAAGAAAATTAAATGAATAAATAAACATGTTATGGTTTTTGAATATATTATTTATGTTATACTTGCGTTAATGTTATTTTGTTGCTTATTTTTCATGTTTCGTGAATTTTTCTACCAATATAATAGAAATGTCGATTCACTTCTTACGTTTTAATTATTCTTTTGTTAAAATAATTTTTATTATTTAAATTATAATTTAGTTTTTATAATATTTAGACTTAACATTGGGTGAGAATTGAACTCAAACAATTCACTTCTTACGTTGTAATTATTCTTTTGTTAAAATAGTTTTTATTATTTAAATTATAATTTAGTTTTTATAATATTTAGACTTAACATTGGGTGAGAATTGAACTCAAACACCTTGGGATAAAAGGTGTACACCCCACCATTGCACCAATTCAGTAGTAGATATTGTCTATTGAAAAGACGACACATAATATCGCAAAATAAAATTAGGTATGTAAACAGTTCAGTTCAACTTGGTTTGAGAAAAATCAAAGTCAAACCGCTAACAATTAAAAATTTTGAAAAACTACATCCAACCGCACATCTTGTTAAGAAATGTACCGTCCTATTGGTTATTAGTCTATTGCATAACCATGGAGGTACGTTTGATTTTAAGAAAGGAAGATTTTGATGAATAAGGAACGGGTGCAATCAATTAGCTTATTGATCGATTGCACCAATTCAATAAATCTTAAATTTGGTTCCTAATACTAGTTTATTGTTAGTTTTTTTTTTTTTTAAAAAAAATTGCATTTAAATTATAAATTGTAAAAACATATTCACATATGTTATTTTCTTGTATGAAAATTATTAATATTATTTAATCAATTTTAGTAAAAATTAATTTAGAGGGATTTAAATTTAAAATTTATTGAAAGTAGCTGACTAAAATTGGACAATTAAAAATATAAGAATTAAAATTGAACAAACTTCAAAGGATGGGGATTAAAATTATATAGTAACCTTTATTTATTTATTTTACTTTATTTTGTCCCAAAAGAAAAACAATATCTCATATGATTTTAATAGCTAGTTAAAACCAATATCTCATATCTTTTTATAAACTTTATTTAGACTAATGACTAAGATTTTGTTTCGTTTTTTATTTTTAGTTTTTAAAAATTAAGCCTAATTTCTCAACATGTCTTACAATGATTTGCATTCTTCTTAAATGCAATAGTTGATATTCTTAGTCAAATTCCAAAAACAAAAATAAAATTTTAAAAGATTTTTTTTCAATTTTCAAACTTTAGCTTGATTTTTTAGACTATTAGTAAAAACTAGACAACAAAAGAAGAAATTTAGAGGTGGAGTAATGTCTATAGAATTAATTTTAAAAAGCAAAAATAAAAAACGAAATAGTTACAAAAGAAACCTAAGTTATTTTTAGAAAAATTGACTAAAAATAGTCATTTGATTTTTCAATTTTGAAAATAGACCCAATTTTAAAAAGGTTATTTTTGAGGACTTGTTGATGGATGAAAAGTCACAAATGTTCCTACTGGGGTCCAATTTTCAAACTTCTACTTTTTTTTTTTTTTTTCTTTTTTCATCGAGTTTGAAAGTTTTTGATTTGAGTATTTTTCTTTTATAAATATTTTTATGAGGAGTAAAATGACGGAAAAACAGAAGTATAAAAATCGAAAAATTATAATATTAAAATAATAAATAATAAAATAATATCAAAGTAATTAAAATAACAAAATTAAATAAAGTAAACTTAAAATAAACTAAAATAAAGAAAGTGGGATGTTATGAAAAATGAAATTTCTCAAATTTCACCTATCTTTTCTCTTTTTTTCTCTTCAACGTGTGTGCTACAATATCCTCCAAAAACCTCTCTTTATAGGTAATTTGGCAAATAGGAGGTGGAGTTTCATGGCTTTTGGCAGCTTGGCTACATAATAGACATCTAGGGGAATATTATAAATATTATATTTATAAATAGATGTCCATTATATATTATATAAACTATGTCTCGTTAAAATCTTACTGAAAAAACCTAATGAAAAATCTTCGCATGTAAAGATTTAAAGTTGAAAAAAAGAATTAAATATAAGGGAAAAAAAATTTGAAAAATCTTTTCTCTCAGTCATAAACAAAAATCTTATTAGAGAACTGTATCAATTGAAAGCGTAAACAAAAATATCGTTTTACAATTTCTTAATCCATTTTGATAGAAGTAGTTTAAAAAAAAAAAAAAAAAATTGGAGGAACAATTTAATTTTTTATTAAAAAGATTTGTGAAAACATCGAATAAGGTTGATAAAAATTGAAGAAGTTTGGCATATAAAGGTACTTTTACTCCTACCCTGACATTATCTTAATTAGCAAAGGACTCTCAAAAACAAGTTTTTAAAAGTCGGGTCGTTTTCATAAATGAAAATTGGATGAATTTTTATCAACTTTTCATTGTTTTTACTCTGAAATTAAGTTACAGACAGGTTTGAATCTTATTTTAATCATTGAATTTTAAATATTGTGAAACGCTCATTTTAGTCTCTAAACTTTTAAAAAGTGTTTATTTTAGTCCCTACTATTTAAATTATGTTAATTCTTCAACAGAAATTTGAGAGAGCTCGTATTATGGATAACCAGGCTCTAGATGTATTGAGCAAGATGAAGGTGAAGTAAAATGTCAACAACCAACACGCCAAAATACTAAACAAACAATTTTTTTAAAATTCTCTTGCTTTGTCATCTTATCCAAAATTGAAATTCTAGATTGTTTAGCGTAGCTAACTTATTTGGTAGTCTGCTCATCTAAAAATACAAGTCACTTCGATTCTGTTGAAGAGTTAACAAATCTTAATATAGTAAGGACCAAAGTAAAGACTTTTTTAAAATTCAAGGACTAAAACAAACATTTTTAAAACAAAGTTTAGGAACCAAAATAGAACATTATTCAAAGTTCATGGACTAAATAAGATTTAAACTTTATGGATACTGTTAATAGTGTTTTCTATTCATACTAAACTAAATAGATGACATTTTTTAAAAAAATGTTTTAAGAATATTTATAAAGAAAACTATTAGAGGTATCAATAGATATTTAATATAATGTTAAACTCTTCAATTTATGGATATATCAAAAAAAAAAAAAAAACATCATTGGTTTAAATAAATATTGATATTTATTTTTATTCCATTTACAAGGTAAAAGTGCATTTATCTTCATGCATGTGCTTCAATAACACACAATTTTTTTTTTAAATATTAAAAAAGGAAAAAAAATTTATCACATGATAACTTATATCTAGATATTGGGATCACAATTTATTTATTTTTTTTCTAAACCTCTTTCAACTTTTAAAATCTTCACAGAAGTAAATTTTAAAATTAGCTAACATTTTTCAATTTGACATATTTTAAAATAATATAATAAAAAATGAGTATTTATGAAAGTATTAAAATAAAAGAAAATATATTATTGAGATCCTTACTCAAACCATTTCCCAAGGAGGATAGTCTTGATTGGAAGCAGTTCATTAATTCGTAATGAATTAGTTAGTCAGTTTAGCCACGTGTTCAAGATTTGAATGCACACGTCATTGCATATGCAACAAAGCAATTCCTTTTCTTCTTAATTTTTATGAGTCTTCGCATATATTCTATCGATACAACTTCTTTTCATATGCGAAATTCTTTAAGACTTATTGATTTGAAAAATCATCTTTTAAATAGTAAAATTTTTGAAAATATTTATAATTAATAGAGACTGCAATAAATTACTATCTATCGAGATATAGATGGTAATCTATCATAATCTATTGCAGATAGATAGTAAAATTTTGTTATGTTTATAAATATTTTGATTTTTTTTGCTATATTTGAAAAGAGTCCTATTTGTTATGTGAACTTAATAAATAAAAACATATTTTATAATTTTTTATAGATAACTATGATATATAAACAAAATACTATTATTTATATAATCAACAATCATATAACATATGTTTAATGATCATAAAAAATATGAATTAAACAAGCACAAAAAATAAGATTGTCATCATGTGTTTATTTATATGTTCACAAAAACTGGTGGTGTCTAAGCAACTCCGGTGGTTATCCTAAACCGACTTATTTTATAAACTAATTTTCCAAAATTATTTTGAGTGGTTGTCAAAACACTTTAAGATTTTTTCAAAATGACTTATTTTTTAAATTAAATATTTGAAAATGTGTTCCAAGAACTTCCAAAATTAATACAAATAAGCATTAAATGGTTACTTCCAAGCTAAGTTATTGCACATGGTGAAGAGTTGCAACTTTTCAAGTTTCAACGTGACCTACCTCTTTAATGTCTTGTGGGTTTATTTATTTGATGTACTTGCATTTCTTGAAAGTTCATGTACGAACTTGGGGTTGAATTTATACGAACAATCGAACAATCGATAAATGAAAGTAGATAAAAGCATTCATTATAAACACAAAAAATCATTCACCTAAATAAATAAATATATATATATTTCGAGATAAATTTGTAAAGATTTAATAAAAAATTGCATGTATCTACATATATGTTAGAAAAATTAAAATAGAATTAAGTTTTACAAATAGTAGTCTAGAGCAAATAAACAGTATAGTTTGCTATTAATTATAAATATTTTCAGTAGTTTTGTCAATTAAAATAATTTTGTGTATATATATAAATATAAAAAATTAAAAAAAAAGGAGCTGATTCAGCCTCAAACATGCCTCGAGCCATTAAAACAAAATATAACTTTGGGTATTATGGAAAATAAATACAAATATATCTAAAATATAATTAACTTTTTTAAAAAAATTATTTTAAATAATAATATCGTTGAAAATATTTACAAATAATAATAAATAGACCGTAAAATTAAAGAAAACCAATATACATATAAAGTGATTATATATTTTTTATTAGTGCTAGTGCATATTTAATTTGAAATTTAAATAGATAAATATTGTAAAAAAAATTCCATGAAAGAAAAGTAGTAATAGTAGTTGATATTTCATGGAGGACAACTTTGAAGTAAGAAATTAATGGTTGAATTCGTTTATGAATTTTGAATCAAATTTTAAATAAAACTCTTGCGAACAAAAGTTCCAGATCTATAGTACAATACAAAGCAACACAATCAAACCAATTTAAAAAAAAAAAAAAAAAAAAAAAATTATTTTGGTACATCTCGAGTTGCGCATATCTTTGTATAGCTTACCCAAATGTGTTTAATCATAAGTTGTTACGTAACAAACAATTCTTTTCATAAAAAATATTTTTTTTCTTTGTGATTGAAGAGGATGTATGAACGGAAGTAATGTATTACTCATTTTAGGTTGCAACTCAAATATTGCTTACTTTAAAATCAATTAAAAAAAAAAAATAATAAACAAGAACTTAATTCTCTTTTCTCACGTCTTGTTTTACGTACTTCACTCGACTTATCTATATGTAGTTTTTGTCCTTTTTGCTATTTCATTAATTCATACCGAAACAACATAATTATGTCTCTCTCAAAGTGAAAAAGTTGACTAAATTTATAAATGAAGAGTTGTGTTTGAGGTCATTAGTACAAATTCTAAATACTCGTTTCTTTATTCGCTTTTATAGATTTAATAAAAGAGAAAAAAGTTAGGTTGTTGGACAGAAAGAAAAATAAATAAATAAACAAAAAAAAAAAAAAAGAAAAAATAAATGGAGACGAGTAATACTTGAGTGTAGACTATACTTATTTCTATATATTTAATTTATTCACCAAAGAAAGAAATATTTGATACGTAATAACTTATAATTGGACATTTCAACAAATTACATAAAATCGAGCGGAGTAGATGAAATAAAGATGACCAAAATTTAGGGGTCATGTGGAGGCACGTGTTGTTGGAGGTGGTATTTTAGGGGATTGACACGTGCTTGAGATTAGTTTATATAAAGCAAAACAAAGAAGCAGAATTAAGGAGGAAAAAAAGGGGATTGCTGATGCCAAGAGAATAAAGGAAGAGGGAGTTTTGCTCTCAAGATGGATGGATATGTAAGTATTGCCAATTTTGAAGTTTTAAAAAATAAAATAAAATAAAATAATTGTAGAGGTTCAATTTCTCTATTTTGCCCTTAACCAACAATTTGACCCTTTTTTTCTTAAAATGAAAAAACAATAATCTAGAAAGGTAAAAAGACAAATGAGTCCTTATCTAGAAAAATCAAGTCAACTCTTTCCATCTAAATGAGATTATTTTAGTTGATTAATACGAGCAAGCGACTAGGACTAGTTGATTTATTAAATTAATTAAGTGTGAATTAATGAAAGCAAGATACAGGTAAGCCCAGTGAAGTACGTAATACAAGAAATAGGACTGAGTCCTTGTTATTATTATTATTTTCATTATTTTATTTTAAAAATTGAAGGCTTAATTAGTTTATAAAAACAAAAAAGAAGCAAACAAATTAGGGAGAGAAAAACAGAAGAAGAGTTTTGGCTGAAGTTGGAGGGAGATCTATGGAGCTTAAACACCATGGACTACTCAAGATTTTGTAGGTATTGCTGAATTTCAATCATGAATCTGTGGTTAGTTCTTTGTTTTTTTTCCTTTTTTTCTCTTCTTATTTTCTTCCCTTCTTTTAAGAAACAACTGATTTTTTAATTTTTTAATTTTTTTTAAAAAGAGTTTTTGTCTTTTGGGTACTTTTTTTTATTTTTTAGTTTTTAAAAAATGGCATTATAGAAGTGGATTAGTATATATATGGTTATTAAAATGAGGCAAAGGTTCTGTTTTGAGTTTTTTTTTTCTCTTTTTTTTTGAGCAAGAACTTCTTGGAGTTGGAAATGAAGGAATCAATGAAGAATAGAAAAAAAATGATTGGAGAAGTTGTTTAAAGGAAAAAGAGAGGAATTTCCAAAGGGATTTGATTGGTTTGAAAAAAAAAAAAAAACTTGCAAAGGGTTGGCTATGGAGGAGAGAGGAAATGAGATGGGAATTGAAGAGGTAGAAGATGAAGAAGGGAGAAGAGGAAAAAAAATAGTAATAAAATAAAATAAAATAAAATAAAGGAAAATAGATCGTGAATATTAAATGAGGAAAGAGAATTATTTCCCTATATTTTTTTAGAAGAAAATTACTATAAATAGAAAAAAATATAAAACTATTTATAAATAATCAAAAATTCTGGAAAAATTAGATAAGTAATTTATTTTAAAATAAATCTGGAAAAATTCAGCCATTTTAGTTAGAAATTCTTTTAAAGAAAAAAAATATTTATGATCTTTAGGTTTTGGGTTTAGTTCTATTCGGTTCCTACTTTTCAAGGTGTTCTACTTTTAATTTTTACGTTTTGAGTTTAATTTCAACTTAAGTATCTTCAAGATTTGAGTTTTGTTCCAATATAATCCTTAAGTTTTAAGATTTTTATTTTTAATCTCAAACTTTCACCAAAATATTCACTTTCAATACCTAGCATTAATAGATTAGTTAATTTCAAATAATTAAAAAGTGAAATTTTCATTTTAATTTAATAGTGATAAAAATAGTGAAATTTAATTAATTATAATTCTATTAACTCTTTTAAATTAATAAACATTAATCTAAGAATTGAAAGTGAGTATTTAGTAAAAAGATTGATGTTATCAAATTGAAACAAAGCTTAAACTCGAAGAGTAAAATTATAACATTTTGAATGTAGAGACTAAATTGAAATCAAATTCAAAATTTAATAACTAAAATGTAACACTTCTAAAGCTATGGCCTAAATAGTAACTAAGCGCAAAATTATGCATGTTTTTGAAAATAGAAAAACAATTGAAAATAATTACAAATATAACAAAATTTTACTTTCTATATGTGATAAACTCAGATAGACATCTATCATTTTACAATAGACACGGATAGATGTTTATCAAGTCTATTGCGGTCTATCAGATTGGAATTTGCTATATTTGTAAATAGTTTTGGTATTTTTTGTATTTATAATATTTTTTCCAAAATTTAATTACCAAGATGTACTTTTTCCTTGTAGTAACGTGTCATCCATTTGAAATCCTTCCAAAATTGATTCCATGATTTGAAATTACTCGTACTCGTGAGATTTAGAAAAACGTAAAAGAGATAATAATTTATAAAAGAAGTGAAATAAACAAAAGATAGGTCGATTTTCAAATATAGTATTATTTATAAATATAACAAAATATCACGATTTATCGGTGACAGACAATAATAAAAATTGATAATTTATCAATAACAATGATAGATACAGATAGATGTCATAGACAAAGATATTTTACTATATTTAAAAATATTTCTAACAATTTTACTATTTAAAATAATTTTATAAACGAGAAATAGATTATAAAAGTAGGACGAAACAAAAAGAGAAGAAAAAAGAAAAACAAAAGGCTTGACACGTGGCGCCATATAGTTGGCCACATGGCTGGGTGCAGCTGGGACCCGAGTTTTTCTCAACGTGAAGAGTGTTAATTTTGGAGCAAGAAATGGTTTTATTTTTATTTTTATTTTTATTTTTCAGTACGGAAAGGTTTTATTTTTATTAGGACAATAAAATGCAACTTCACAATTTCTCATATGGTTATTATAAATTTATAATTTCAGGTTGGACAGATGTAGGAGTAGCTTATGATTTGAAGCATAACGTCAATTTTGTGAGTAATCTATTTTACTAAATATTTTTATTATTTGCTATTATGTTAAAAAAAAAAATTAGGATGTCCTTAAAATGAATTTTCTTAAAAAAGAAAGTATGATTTTTAGAATGGTTGGAGAATTATGATATTTACGTTTGAAATTGTATTCGAATCACTAGATCTATGTGTACATAATAATTACCCGTGTGCAATGTGGAGAGAGGTCTTTTGGGTCCACTTCGACATACGCATACTCTTTAAAGATAGTAGCTCTACGTGTGTGTGCCTGTAAGACTATGTTTATGGCCATTGAAATCAATAAATGATCAATTATACATTCTTACATCTAATAATGCTTTCTATTTGGTTGCTCTTGATGCAGGTTTGAGAGTGATTTTGAAACTTTAAAACATACATTTAATAATTCAAAGTCAATTCAATATTTAATTTTACACTTTTTCGGCGTGATTTTGGAAATAACAAAAGTCATTTTTAACCCTTTAGAATCATGGTCAAACTTGTCCTAATTGTTCAACTGTCATTTGTATCGAGGGTGCTGATTTCGAGCATTTGCATGTCTTGTAGGTATAAATATAAGTAATCCAAGGCCAGATGGAGAGATCAGACGAGGACGTAGGAAATGGCCTGGTTTGGAAAAGGAATATGGACGAGAATTTATCGTCGCCATCGAGATCGAGTAACCCGAGCTTGAATGACAAGCAGAAGGGAGTGGAGAATAAGAAGAAAGAAGAAGAGGAGAAAGACAAATTTGTTCCTTTTCTTAAGCTGTTTTCCTTTGCAGATTCATATGATTACATGCTTATGTTTGTTGGAAGCATTGGAGGCATAGGAAATGGAGCAGGAATGCCTTTAATGACTGTGCTCTTTGGAGAACTTATCAATACCTTTGGAAGTAATCAGGGTGCCCACGACATTGTTTCTGCAGTTTCCAAGGTTACAAAAATTTATAATCTTAATTCTCGATAAAAAATATCAATTCATACTCCTAAATTGTAGGGTTTGTATCGATTTAAACTTTGAACTTTTGTGTGCATATCAATTTACACCTTCTATTACGATCCGTTTAGGAAATCTCGTGTGAAGTTTATAATTGTATCAATTAAATCTCTAAACTTTTATAAATGGATCAATTTAGGCTCTTAGGTCAGAATTTCCTTTGAGAATCGTCTATGCATTTACTCTAACCGTCCATTTTTGTAGAACCGACATTTGAAGAAGTCTACTCATGTTTGGGTACCAATGCATGGATGATTTTCAAAGGTAATTGTGATGAAAAGTCTAGATTGACTGATTTATGAAAATTTGAGAGTTCAATTGACTCAAATCATAAGTTTCACACGATATTGGTTGAATGAAATTTAAAGAGTGTATATTCATAACTCACAAAAGTTCAAAGTTTTGATTGATACACAATACCTAAAGTTTAGAAGTATAAATTGATCTTTTACTTTCATTTTATAAAAGTCATCTTGGTTGCCTTCTCATCTCCATATACATGTAGGTGTGCGTGAAATTTGTGTACTTAGCCATTGGAACTGCAGTAGCAGCATTTCTTCGTAAGTATATACCAAAATTAATTAAAGTCTAATGCACACGTATAAATGCATGTTTTGGAGTGATTTTCAAATTAATAAAATCATTTTTATCGTGTTCAAAATCACTTTGAAATACGACTTTAGTAACTCAAAATTAATATAATATTTAATTTTACACTTTTAAATGTAATTTTCATATTGTCAAAATTAGTTTTGGATAGTTAAAAGCATGTTGAAAAGTGATTTTGAAAATGACAAAAGGATCTAACAATAAGGATGTGTCTAATTAAATAATGTATGTGCAGAGGTGTCCTGCTGGATAGTGACAGGGGAAAGACAAGCTGCAAGGATTAGAGGGTTGTATTTGAAAACTATATTGAGACAAGATGTTGCTTTCTTTGATAAAGAAACAAATACTGGAGAAGTTGTGGGCAGAATGTCTGGTGATACCGTCCTAATTCAAGATGCTATGGGTGAGAAGGTATGATCATAATGTTAGATGATATAATATTAAATTTATTTTCACCTATCGATTTAAGTTTTTAGGTCAATTAGTGATTTAACATGGCATCCGAGCCGGTGGTTTAGGAGGTTTTGTGTTTAAACTATTTACAAATAGGATTCTTCAATGCAAGGAAAAGAAACTAACATTGTTGATCTTCTTCTTATATAGGTTGGGAAAACTGTCCAACTAACTACAACCTTCATTGGAGGCTTCACAATAGCTTTCGTAAGAGGTTGGTTGTTGGCATTGGTAATGTTATCCGCTATCCCTCTTCTTGTGTTAGCTGGAGCAACAATTGCTCGATTCATGTCCCAAATGGCTGCTCGAGGGCAAAGTGCGTATGCAAATGCAGCAAATGTAGTTGAGCAGACTATTGGCTCGATCAGAACGGTATATACAATTCAACTCTCCATAACTTGAAAATTGAAAATGTGAATGTGTGATACCTTTAGTTTTAGTTTGAAATTTAAGTGTTAAAATGCCTAGAATATGCTATCTAGCGTTTCAAACGAATAAGCATGAAGATCAACAAGTCGGGGTCTAGGGGCAACATACCCTAATTTGTATTCGTATTAAGTTTGTTGGTGTGCGCTATATAAACACTTAACTGTATTGACACTCTAAATCTATAATCTATTTTTTTGTCTCTCTAATAATAGACTGCTCTCTCCCTCTGTTCGTTGATGTAGTTAACACAATGTTAGTGAACGGTGTAAATCTCTATTATTTACATTTTTTATTTATGTTTGAGGGTGGATTTCATGACATTAATATTGTTGTATGTTTAGGTTGCATCATTTACTGGTGAGAAGCAAGCTATAAGCAATTACAAGAAGTTCCTAGTACATGCTTACAAATCTGGTGTGAGGGAAGGCCTTGGCGGTGGAATAGGAATTGGTCTAGTAATGATGATTGTATTCTGTTCTTACTCTTTAGCTGTTTGGTTTGGTGGAAAGATGATACTAGAGAAAGGATATAATGGGGGTCAAGTGATAAACGTCATTATAGCTGTTTTGGCAGGCTCAATGTAAGTGCATAACAATAATCTTTGAATATCCACAAATCCATTGCCATTTTGTGCAACATTCATATGCAAATGTTTTTCAGGTCATTGGGACAAATATCGCCGTGCATGAGCGCATTTGCTGCAGGTCGAGCCGCTGCCTATAAGATGTTCGAGACAATTGAAAGGAAGCCAAATATTGATGTTTATGATCCACAGGGTAAAACATTAGAAGATATTAGAGGAGACATAGATTTAAAGGATGTGTATTTCAGTTATCCAACTAGGCCAGATGAAGCCATATTCAATGGCTTCTCTCTTCACATTCCTAGTGGCACTACTGCAGCATTAGTTGGGGAGAGTGGGAGTGGCAAGTCAACTGTAATTAGTTTGATAGAGAGATTTTACGATCCGCAATCCGGTGAGGTGCTCATCGACGACATTAACCTGAAAGAGTTTCAGCTTAGATGGATTCGAGCGAAAATCGGTCTTGTTAGCCAAGAACCAATTCTTTTCAGTGCCTCCATTAAAGACAATATTGCATACGGCAAGGACGATGCAACTAACGACGAAATTAAGGGTGCATGTGAACTAGCAAATGCTGCTAAATTTATCGACAAACTGCCTCAGGTTCTACAATTTTATATATTTAAATCCTTTGGTCCTTGGTAGTCTCCTATTAGTGATATAGTTTATTACTGATGGACTTTGAGAGCTGGATCTAGATTTCGCTACATCTGCAAATTCTTTTCGATTGTGTTATATCTGTTAATACTTTAAACCTAATTGCTATATTTGCAACTGTTCCTTATCCTTTTGTATGCATCGGAAATTTGACGTAGTAGATCATTTAATTTGATGGTTGTAGGGATTGGATACTATGGTGGGGGAGCATGGAACTCAACTATCTGGAGGGCAGAAGCAAAGGATTGCAATAGCAAGGGCAATTCTAAAAAACCCTAGAATTCTACTACTTGATGAAGCCACAAGTGCACTTGATGCAGAATCTGAAAGAGTTGTGCAAGAGGCTTTAGATAGGATTATGGTGAATAGAACTACTGTGATTGTGGCCCATCGTTTGAGCACAGTTAGGAATGCTGATATGATCGCTGTGATTCATAGAGGAAGGATGGTCGAGAAAGGTATTGTACATGTTCTTCATAGTGGCTCGACACTCGATACTCGCTCTAGCTACTCGATTCTCTCTATATTTTGTTTTTTTTTTTTTTTCAAAACATATGACATTTTGTCCTTCAATGCTATATTATCTAACAAAATCTTTCGTCTTGAGCAGGTTCCCACTCGGAACTCATCATGGATCCAAATGGTGCATACTCACAACTGATACGCCTGCAGGAAGCAAACAAAGACTCATCACATGCTTCCGAAGATGCTAATCGAACAGAATTTTCTTTGGAATCAATGAGACAATCAAGTCAGAGGGCACCCTATCTAAGATCCATAAGTAGAGGATCATCCGTTGGTCGCAGTAGCCGCCGATCTTTGTCTATGTTTGGTTTAACAACTGGACTTGACTTACCGGATGCGGGCGATGTCGAGGACATAATTGAAGATCAATCCTTGAAAGCTCCTCCGGTTTCGCTCCGACGCCTTGCCGGACTTAATAAGCCAGAGATTCCTGTGCTTTTGATTGGAACAATTGGAGCAGTAGTGTGTGGGGCAATACTTCCCATTTTTGGATTACTAATATCAACTGTGATAAAGACATTTTATCTTCCTCCAAACCAACTAAAGAAAGATACCAAGTTTTGGGCTGTCATTTACATAGTGCTTGGTGTGGCCTCACTGGTGGCACATCCATGGCGAGCTTACTTCTTTTCGGTAGGGGGGTGTAAATTAATCGAGCGCATCAGAGCGTTGTGTTTCGAGAAGGTGGTTCATATGGAGGTAAGTTGGTTTGATGAGGCTGAACATTCTAGTGGAGCCATTGGTTCAAGATTATCATCGGATGCAGCATCTGTAAGAGCCTTAGTTGGGGATTCACTGTCTCAGAATGTAAGCAATGTTGCAGCTGCAGTTGCAGGTTTAGTGATTGCTTTTGTTGCAAGCTGGGAATTGGCTCTCATTGTTCTTGCTCTCATTCCTCTCATTGCCATTAATTCGCTCATACAGATTAAATTCATGAGAGGATTTAGTGGCGATGCCAAGGTGTGTATTGAATCTCCTTATTTTCACATTCTCGTTTCTAGTTTCTTTTTTCTTTTCTTAAGAAATTTTCAAACGTTTCTTAAAAGAAAAAAAAAAAAAAAAAAAAAGTTTCCCCTTACTCCGTTTCTAGATTTCTCTTTATATTCATACGGTCCTTTTTGGAAGTAAAGTTGTTTGTAGAGTAGAGTGTGTGTATGTTTTTAACCCAATCAAAACGTCATAGGTTCAACTCCTACTTGAAACCAACATTATTGTATCTAATATTTTAAACAGAAAAACAAGAACGTTATCAAATGGGGCCTTTGTAAGTACTTATAGACATGTTTTTGCAATATGCAGAGTATGTACGAAGAAGCAAGCCAAGTTGCAAATGATGCAGTGGGAGGCATAAGAACAGTTGCTTCTTTTTGTGCAGAAGATAAAGTGATGGACATGTATAAAAGCAAATGTGAAGCCCCATTGAAATCAGGAATTAGACAAGGCCTGATTAGTGGAATTGGATTTGGAGTGTCTTTCTTCTTATTGTTCAATGTATATGCCCTTACATTCTATGTCGGAGCTCGTTTGGTGGACGACGGTAGAACGACGTTTGCTGAAGTGTTTCGAGTAAATTAATCAATCCCTTCTGCTTGTTGTTTTTACTTATCATTGCTTCTTTTAACATATAAGGAATTTGTGGACAATGTAGGTGTTCTTTGCCTTGACAATGGCAGCTACTGGAATTTCTCATTCTAGCTCCATGACTCAAGACACTACCAAAGCAAAGCTTGCTGCTGCTTCTGTATTTGCAATAATAGATAGGGAATCAAAGATAGATCCCAGCGATGAATCTGGAACAACATTGAGTGATTTAAAAGGAGAAATAGAGCTTAAACATATAAGCTTCAAGTATCCTTCCAGGCCAAATATACAAATATTCAGAGATCTCAGCCTACACATTCATCCTGGCAAGGTATATATTCCAAATCATACCTGCATTCAATTCATGATTGAAAAATATTTGAATGTCGTGAATCTGTTTTTTTGGCGCTTAAGTCGTATTTGTATTTGTCATATTTATATTATTTATGATTTTTACACTAAGGTTGAGAGAGGTGTGTTATATAAACTCTCTAATAATCAACTATTCTCCCTCTGTTTTACGTCTTCTATTCATCTTTGAATGATGATTTCTTAACATGATATCTGTCTCAAATTATGAGAAAATTTTCAGAATAACCTTTAATTGTTTTCCTCTTTCACAACTAACACATTTGTGGAGAGCTCGTTGAAATATATATTCTTTTTTATCTTTGATGTCGAGATTTATCAATTTTTTTGGACTTTTTCGATGGATCTCAACTACAACGAACATTGAGTTTGTATGTAATCATTCCCAAATCTTATGAGTGGGCTACTAAAGATTAGATATGAACATGGTTTTCGTCTTGGCGAAGATTCCAGCGGGAAAGCCCAAAAAAATTGACGGTTTGGGTTTGGATTTGATGAAAAGAATTGATCTCGAAGGACCGAGAAAAACTATTTCAATATAATGAATTCTCCAAAAGAGTGCTAGTTTTGAAAGATGAAACACTTGTTGAGGTTACTTCTCGATAATTTCCCTTACGATTACGATTACGATTAGATGTGATATCTGTTTCAGACAATAGCTCTAGTGGGCGAAAGTGGAAGTGGGAAATCCACAGTGATCGCATTGTTGCAAAGGTTTTACGATCCCGACTCGGGCACCATAACAATCGATGGCGTAGAAATACAAAAGTTACAATTGAAATGGGTAAGGCAACAAATGGGTCTAGTGAGCCAAGAGCCAGTCCTTTTCAATGAAACTATACGAGCCAACATAGCGTATGGAAAAGGAAGGGATGGAGAGGCAAGCGAGGGGGAAATAATAGCAGCAGCAGAGTCGGCGAATGCGCATCGGTTCATAAGCGGATTGCAACACGGATACGAGACGGTGGTCGGGGAGAGAGGAGTGCAGTTATCGGGCGGCCAAAAGCAACGAGTAGCGATCGCTCGAGCCATCATAAAGAATCCAAAGATACTGCTACTAGATGAAGCCACAAGTGCATTGGATGCAGAGTCGGAGCGAGTTGTACAAGATGCACTAGACAAAGTGATGGTGAATAGAACAACGGTGGTGGTTGCTCATCGTCTCTCAACAATCATGAATGCCGACATGATCGCCGTCGTTAAGAATGGAATCATCGTTGAGAAAGGTAAGCATGAAAAGCTTATCACAATCAAAGATGGCTTTTATGCTTCTTTAGTTCAACTCCACACTTCTGCTTCTTCTTAAATTTTCTTTTTCCTTTCAATTTTACAATCAAAATTGTATGTTTAACTTTTGCTTTTAAGTTCTTCAAACTTAAGTAAATGTGTTATATGATGCAATATAAACAATGATTTATGTATGCAAGCTACTTAGCAAGTAGGGCTCTCTCTCTCTCTCTCTCTCTCCCTCTTTGGTGAAAATACATTTTTAGTCGCTAAACTTAAATAAGTAACAATTTAGTCTCTATTACGAAAAATCTCTTCAAAATTGAGTGTTAATTTTATTATGTAACGACTTAACTTTTATAGTTCATTGAAAAGATTTAATTTTTTATCAGTTTATTGGCCTACATGTGTATGAGATTTTATTAAATTTTAATAATATTTTCTACGATAAGGGCTAAATGGTTACAAATTGTGAAGTAACAGGGACTAAATAGTTAATTGTTACAAATTTGAACATACATAGACTAAATATTTAAGCATATATTTTGGAAAATATTATTAAATACAGTAAACGGATGCTTAAGCATATATTTTGGAAAATATTATTAAATATAGTAAACTGATGCTGAGTCGAAGAAATTTAATATTTAATCGTATCTAATTTTCTCATCAAAGATGCTTAATCTGTCTTCCCAATAATTATGTAAAATGAGTTATTTTAAAATACAGGAAAATGAGTCGATTTATTAATAAATATAAGAAAATTACATGATAGATAGCAATAGACACTGATAGGTTACCATCATCTATCATTGTTTATTAATGATAGATAGTAACATTTTGCTATATATAAAAATATTTTCAACCATTTGACGGTTTAAAACAATTATTCATGTAAAATACTATTCTTAAAAAATCCAATCGATTATTTGAAAAAAAAAAAAAAAAAAAAAAAAGGATAAATACTTTTATGTTATTACTTTTT
>QLSR01000314.1:2727551-2758239 GCA_031780015.1 Citrullus colocynthis
TGAAAAAAAAAAAAAAAAAAAAAGAAGGATAAATACTTTTATGTTATTACTTATTAGGACATATTGCTTAATGCTTAATCATGGAGAGAGGTTGTCGGAAAATAGCTTATATTGGGAAGGAGGTGTTGACTTGAAATAGATGGTGTTTATATGCTTATTAAAACTAAACACACACACTTAGACTATAGAAAATTGAAAATAAGCATGAAATTTATACCTTTTATCCTATAAGAGACAAACAACGTTCTAAAGTTAAATTAATACCTTTGACTAAAATATCTTTTTAGTCTTCAAATTTTATAAAATAATTTTAATGCTCCCTCCACTAATAGTATTAATAAAATCAACTAAAAAAATATATCGTCGATTAACATGGAAAAAATATTTGTTTTTAATTTGTCTCTCCTATCTTTTTCTCTCTTGACACAACAAATGACTAACTTTTATTTTCGACCATTTATCTCTCGTCTTTATCTCCTCTTATTTTCTCCATTTTTCTAGCCTTTTGCACGTAAACGACGTAGAAGGAATAAGAGATGAGTGAAAGAAAGGAGGTGGGTTATGAATTTCTAGTCTTTCAAAGATCTAAGAAGAAACAAGAACACTAATTTTATTTATAAAAAAATAAGAAGAAAAAACACCCTTGATTATTCCCACCCTAAGAAAGTTTTTGAATAAGAAAATTACAAATTGCATTGATTACATAGTATTGGAAAGAACAAATTTTATAGATTTTTTTTTTTTTTTTAAAGAAAAAATGAATATTACAGCCTATTAAATAGACCCATAAGGTCTCTATGGACCAAAACCTTCAACCATCGAGAAGAAGAAGTCAAGTCATTGACAATACAATCAGCAAAATAGTTACAAGATCTCCTAAAGTAGCAAAAGGACAAATTTCTTCAAAGACTAACCAGAGGTCCCATATTTTTGTAAGCTAGCAGTTAAGCTCATTCAAAAAGAACAAATTTTGTAGAATTATAGGATTATTATATTTTTATAAAATTTATTTAGTGAGTGTATCCAATACTTCTTAAAAAAAATAATAATAAAAAAAATTAGCGTATTCAATAGTTTTCAAATATTGTGTATTTGTGTCAGTTGAATTACATGATTTAAATTTATCAAATCGATGTCGATGGACCTATTTAAGGGCTGACACAATTGGTGTTGGTTTCTAAATCAATAATCGACCACGTAGTTGATTAAACAGTAAATAGGAAAATTCAATTGGATTTTTTTAAGTTTAAATATTACTTTAATTCTTATACTTTTGGCTTTAGTTCATTTGGATACTTATGCTTTCAACGATTCATTTTGGTCCTTGAATTTTCAAAAATGTGGCTATTTTGACCTCTTAAAAAATATATATAAAAAAGAAAGAACTAAAAAGTCACCTTTAAAAAATACAATGACCAAATTGAATCAAAATTAGAAGTACAAGAACCAAACTGAATCTTTTTGTAAATATATAGAGACCAAAATGAACTAAAATTGAGAGTATAAAAATCAAAATGAACATTTTAAAAATACAAAAATTAAAATGAACAGAAGTAAAAAATATAGGGAACAAAATAGTATTTAAATATTTTTTTATTATTAACATTAGTTTTCTTTTAGACTTATTAAAAAATGGAGCCATTTTGAAACTTATTATTAAAATTTTATTTATTCTAAAAAGAGCAAGGTATACAACACTCGTCTTTTCAAGGGATGAGATTTGATTAAACTAAAATTAAAAATAATTTTAGGATAAATTATCTTAAATTGCAAAACTGCTGAAAATATTTACAACTAATAGCAAAATACACATTACATCTGCGATAGATCGCGATGGACTACTATCTGTGTCTATCGTGACACAGATAATAGTTTATCACAAATAAACAATAAAATTTTACTATATTTGTAAATATTTTAGTTCTTTTTGCTATATTTGAAAAGAACTCTAATTTTAGAGTTGGTTGGAAATGATGAGAAGCGAAAGTGTGTAAGAACAATAAATAAAAGACAGACAAATAAAAAAACGTAATAAAATAAAAAAGCCTAGACATGCTTAAACTAATTTTGTGATTTAACAAAACGAATAAAAAATTGTAATATAACAAAATTAATAGGAAAATTAAAATTAAAATTTTCTTTAAATATTTAAAATAAAAAACAGAGAGAAAGGAGGAACGACTAAAATAGTATTCTAGCCTGGTTTTTTCGAAAAAGAATTGAAATATTATATTGTTTAATTTATCAAATAAGAATTAGCAATAAAGAAATTAGAGAAATAAAAGAAAAAAAAAAAAAAAACTTGCGTTTAGGAAGTTATCAAGTTTTTCTATAACAACTCTACCAATTACTAGAGTGTTAATGCATTCTCATCTTTTTAAAAGACAAGAATGGTAGAGAAAAAAAATGTTGTAATACAATTTTTTTTTTTAAAATTATACAAAATACTCCAAATTTTGTACTTTGTGTAAAAAATACTCTTAAACTTTAAAAAATTACAAAATACCTTTAAACTTTAAAAAACAATTAAAAAATCTTTGAACTTTTAAAAGTTACTTTAGTACACTTAGTGTTGCAAAAAGAAAAGTTAAAAAATACACGTATCGTTAGTCTAGTAATCAATTTGTTTGAAGTTCTTTTAAGTTCGAAAAGAACAAAATTTAAAACAAATTATATAGATATTCTCGTTTTTATATATAGATACTTTTGATAACTTGTATTAGAAATACAAGTTATTGTACTTTTTATTTGGAATAATTAGGTTAATTTAGAAGAAAATGCACAGTAAGAAAATAGTGTAAAATGAGTAACTCTATATTCATGATGTTTACAAAAACTTTTATCCTAAAAATTATGAGATTTGTATTTTTTTAACGTAGGATTCAATGAAAAGAAACAAAAAATGACTAAGGACAAATAAAGATGCTACTAGAATGACTGAGACCAAGCCATACCATTAATCAACACGTTGAAAAATCCAGCGTCGAGGAGGAAAGAATAGATAGACGCATGGGCAGTGGCTGTCATGTCAACATGCAAGTGGATTACTAATTGGACTAAGTCATAACAAAGCCAATGAATTTGAGATGCGAAGAAATCTGCGCAGAAGGG
Source organism: Citrullus colocynthis (assembly GCA_031780015.1). Classification (NCBI taxonomy): domain Eukaryota; kingdom Viridiplantae; phylum Streptophyta; class Magnoliopsida; order Cucurbitales; family Cucurbitaceae; genus Citrullus; species Citrullus colocynthis. Next base: position 2,730,663 of record QLSR01000314.1, read on the forward strand.
CATGAAACTAAATATAACGATGTCAAACAATCATGAAGATCACCTTTTTGATATGTATAAATATAGCCCACAAGACTCAACATGAAATACAGAGAAAAACAGCATAGCTAAAGCTTTCTCAATCTCTCCCACTCTCATTGCCATCTTCAACCTCGAGCTTTTCTTTGAGGAATTCTTAGTGAGAGCTTAGTCTTACCTCTTGAAAAGTGAGAATCCACCTCCTCCATCTATGCAAATACATCAAACAACCTCCATTCAAATCCTCCAAGAAGTAAGATGTTGTACTTGGCGGCTTGACATTATTCTTTCATTTTGTACTTTATTTTCTAAGACTTTCTTATTTGTATTAATACAATGATATCGAAAAACTCACAATTTCTTTAATATAAATTTGATCATTCCATATTTCCATTCATTTTTATCACTCTCGTTTTCTATTATGACTCACTAAATTTCCCAATGGGTTGAGTTGAGGAAACTAATATTTTTCAAGGTTTTGCATGAGTCACATTCATGTTGCTTAAATGTGTGCTAAAAACCTTGTGTGAATCTATCGAACAAATAGATTTATGTAAGCATGATCAACTGCTTGAGAGAATAAGTGATTACAATTTTTATTTAAACAAGAAAAGAATTAGCTTTAGAGATAAAGTTAATATTTTGTCCAAAATAAACTATGCATTCGTCTTAGAAATAAAATAGATGTGGCATAGTAGCACCAAGAGGTGAGTTCTAAATTTTTAGAGTTTAGATATGAATGCCTACTTTAGCGATACTTAAGAAAATATTACTCCAACCCTACTTTCTCTATTGATTCTTCCACATATCAACATCTATTGTTTCGATTGTATTGGTACTTAACATTTTTCACTACCATTCCACCTACGCATTTCCACACTTGTATATGCATTTGTAATTAATTTCTATAAAGATTTTTCAACGCAATTACTCTGTATAGAATATCGCATTGAATTAACAAATTCTTAACATTTATTTTTCTCAAATCTCTTTATACAACCCTGGACTCTCTAGGAACCCTATTACAAACTTGTATTTGAGTTTTAATAGGAAAACTGTATTTGAGTTTTAATAGGAAAACTACGTTCAATTAAGAAAATCTCTTTATATTTTAAGCACATTATAAGGCAAAATTCACACTTCTTTTGAACTGAATATCAACGCAACCACTCTCATTTGTCCAATTGTTACACCAATTATGTCACAACAAAAAATAAACCATAGCTTTAAGTTAAAGCATAAAATCCCACAAAACTCAAAAAATAAAAAATCACCCCTTGAACTTACCAAAACTATAAATAGCCAAGTACAAAAAGTACGTATTTGATTGTTAACACACTTAACTACCAACATATAATATTGTCAAAACATACTATCTTTTACATTTTGTCATAAACTATATACCATCAATGAATGGGCAATTTTTATTTTTATTTTTATTTTAAATGAGATAAACAAAAGATTAAACCGTTAACAAGAAGAAGAGTAAGAGGGGAGGAAAAAAAATAGAGAAAACAGAGAAATAATAGGTTATAAGTTGATGTAGGGGCAAGCGAAAAATGGAAGAGGTGATGAGGTGTAGATTTACGCTAAGAGCATTTTTAACTTATTTTTTAAAGATATTAATGCAACTTTTGAAAGTTGATATTTATGCAATGAGATATTAACTGTTTTTGTTAATATATTAATGGTAAATATATTTTTGAACATTTCTTTAAGTTTAAGGGTGTTTTTGAAAATTTTAAAAGTTCAATGATATTTTTAAAACAAAACACTAACAATTTCCATCCAAAACTAACCGTAAAGATATTTTCGAATTTCTTTTTTTAAATTTCAAAAATATTTTCAAAACTTTTGAAAGGTCAAAAACAATTTTGACACGAAGCACAAAATTCAAAGACATTTTGTATAATTAAACCTAAATTTCTATTCAATCTAGTTTTTAGAATAAAACCACAACATTTTAATAATAAATTTTAAAACAATTATATAATTTCAATAAGTTAAAAGAAATATATTAATAGAAAATCCAAAAATCGACGACCAAATAACATAGAAATATAGATTATTGTTAAAAATTAAAAAAAAAAAAAAAAAAAAAGTTTGAAGGAACAAGTCACAAGTTCCAACTAACTCTCAATTAATGAGATGATTTGACTGGACAAAGCAGCCCTAAAAATTATTAATTGAAAAGCTTGTTTTCAAATAATCAAAGAGTTGTTGTAAAGTTTATTATAAATTTTTCTGTATTTTTTATTCATAATAATTTTTTTAATAATATTTTTGTAATTTTTTTATTTTTTTGTCACGAGACGGTTTAGGTCTAATTTGTCGGAGGGGGAAACAAATTTATAGACAAAATTTGTTTTTCCCTTACAAGTACAAGGTAATTTTGTTAATTAAAAAAATGGCAATTTAACTTTTATGTTTATTCTATTTTTCGATGGATTTTGTTGGAGGGAAAACATATATGTGGATAAATTTTGTTTTTTCAGATAATTGTAGTTCTATTTTGGTTAAAATATCATTTTGATTTCTATGCTTTGTAATTTGTTCAATTTTAGTTCGTATATTTTTAAATGTCTAATTTTAGTTATGTACTTTCAATCAATCTTAAGTTTAGTTCTTCAAAATTAATTTTTATCGTAATTGATTACATAGTCATAATAATTTTACTGCAACAAAACACAATATGTGAATATTTTTTGGAAATTATAGTGAAAATGTTAATAAAAAATAAAAAGTAACGAAAAAGTCTACAACAAACAAGTAGTAGGGACTAAATATTAGATTTATTGAAAGTATCAAAATATAAAGACTAAAATTCAACAAACTTAAAAATATTGGAACTAAAATAATATTTTAACCTTTTATTTTTATTCAATTTCGTGCTTTTTACGTTTTAAATTTTAAAAGAAATTTAAGTTATTTTATCATAATGGGTTTTGGCTGTTTTGATAAGATTCACTGAATGTTTTTTTAATTATTATTCTTGTTGTATACTATATTTGCTTCTTTTGAAACTTGAGATTATTTTTTTATTTTGTCCCTTTTTACGTTAAAACGATGTTGATTTATCAATTTGCTATTTAATTTTTTTTTTTTTTTATAAACAAAAAGACATTGGTCTATTTTTCAAAATTTGCTTTTATATTGGGCAAATCATTACCTTCATCTAGTGAAACAATGCACTAGTTTGGTTTAACCTTTAGTGTAAAATTAAACATATTAATTAGAAAATAAAAAAAATATTGGTTCAAATCACTTTTTTATTGCAAAAACTAATCAAAACCAAATCAAAGCTATATATATATACTTAAAAGAACACTCTAAAATTAGGTATTTTGAATATTTTAATTATTATAATACATTTATATTTAAAAATTTATCTTAAATGTCAAAACTGTTGAAAATATTTACAACTAATAGCAAAATACATAGTCTATCTTCGATAGACAGTGAAATTTTGCTATATTTATAAATATTTAAAATGAGCCTTTATATTTGTTGTTTATAAATTATATAAATTATTACAAAGCATGTATGTTTGTCATTTAAAAATGTCAACAAAAAATAAAATTAAAATGTCCAATTTAAAAAAAAATTATATATAAATGAAATAGACCCAAATTTAATTTGAAAATAATAAAAATGTCCTATTCAAATTAAAAGTGGAAACAAAAATAAAATGCAAAAAATCGATAACTAAACCAATAATAAACAAACCAAACAAAAACTAATCCATTGGTTTTGTTTTTACTGGACATTAGTTCACATCCCATCTTTAAAAAACCAATTGGTTTCATTTGGTTCTTGATTAGCCTCAAAACTAACAAAATCCAACCGACTATCCCCTACCTTTAACCATGATATTTTCTTATAAAGATAATAAAAAAAAATTACAGTAATAATTTTTCTTTTACATGTAGATATTTTCAATGATATTTTTTACATATTCATGGATTCAACATCGACATAAGAGGTGAATCGGCATTTTTATTATATCATAAACAAAAATCATAAACCATACGAACTAAATAAAAAAATGACATTAATATAGATATAATATAAAATACGAATAATACTTTAATGTAGTTTTAAACCCATCTTTTTGGCCCCATTAATCACATAAGGAAAAAGAAATTAACAATACTTTTTGAAAAAATAAGTTTGAAATGTAACATACTGTGATTGTACTAATGGGTGGGCCCACACAAAAATAAACATTTTAACTTGGGTACAAAATGTAAAATTTTTTTAGTTATCAATCTAAATATATATATACATATATAATTTAACTATATAATATTTCAACATAATTCTATGATTTTTTTAATTAATAATATTTTTATAAAACTTATTACAATTATATGATATAGTCTAAACTTTATACAGATCCTAATATTTTTTTCCCTTGTCTTTTCAAAATACCATATATGTAAAAAGAAAGTTGGAGTTGGACCTGTTTCTGGAAACCCAAAAGTCCCTAAAATAATAATAGATTCTATACTTTTTACTCATCCTCGAAGATTCTGTAAAAAAAACATTTTCTCTCTCGTTTTTTAAAAAGATATGATTGTGTGGAGAAAAAAAAAAAATTCTATTTATAATAATTTTTTAAAAAATATTATATAATAAAAAAAATAATTGTTCTGAATGAGATAATTGTTGGAAATATTTTTAAATATATTAATTTTTTTTCTTTTCAAATTAATAAATAGTGATGAACTATTATTAGAGTAATTGCATTGATAGTACTTTTAGGGGACAATAATTAAGTGTATAGCAAATATATTAAAAAATTACAAATATAGCAAAATCTATCTATTGTGTCGATAGACTCCTATTGGCAATATAGTCTATTACTAACGGACTCATACTAGAGACATGGTCTATCACTTATAAACCCCTACTAATGATATATTCTATCGCTTATAGATTTCGAAAGCATAATTTAAATTTTGTTACATTTGCAAATTCTTTTGCATTTATGCTATATCTACAAATACTTTGGACCTGATTCTTATATTTACAACTGATCACGAATAGATGATAGAATATTTTTTTGTTATTTTACTATATTTGTAGATAAGTTGACTCATTTTGGTATATATATATGAAAACATCCAACAAATAAAACCCCAAATTTTATGAATATTTTATCAATCATTTTTGTAAAATTGAGAGATGACCATTTCTTTCATTTACAACCAGAGTTCAAAATGTCGATGGCAATAGAAATATAGACGTCTCAATTTTACGAAAACATCAATAGAAATACCCATAAAATGTCGATTTCGATGGATATTTCTAGAAAAATTATAAAAAAAATTAAATTAATAATAAACATATCCACTATTTATATTATATTTACATTAGTGATATTTTGTTGTTTATAATATAACGAAAATATCTATTAATCTTTCGTGTCGATTTCGAGCCCACGTGAAAACCAAAAAAATATCTATGAAAATAAAATATATTTACAAGCTTGGGTTTAAGGTTTAACCATATGCTTTTCTTTCTCCTTGGGCCCACCCATGGCCTATCGATTCTCTACAACCACAAAATGCTTTCCTTCACAGTGTTTTCCACAAGTCTTCTTGGACTCATTATTTTGGGTTCTTACGTCACTATCAACCTCCTTCTTCCTCTAGTCTTTATCTGTATTCTTTAATGGAATTCAAAGTAGTTGCAAATCATAATTATAAACATGGCGTTGAATCCTGGAGTTGTTCCAATTCCTTCTACCCTTCGGAACTGAACCCACCATTTTCTCCTTTCATGGAATTCTTTACAAGCTCTGAATTCCATGCCCATTTCTTTCACCTTCTCCTCTGTTTTCTCCTCTTCTCTCGCCAAGCATTTGCTCAAACATATAATCATCCGGTCAAGTATTTTGTCAACTGTGGAACAGCAACCAACGCCGTCGATGACACCGGCCGAATTTTCATCGGCGACTTGAATGCTACTGATACTTTCAGGTTCACTTCACAGAACTCCCGGGAACTCAGCCATCTGAATGATTCCGTTAGGGTTTTCAATCAGCCGGCGTTTTACGAATTTGATATCGAACAAGATGCTGTTCATATTGTACGACTTCATTTCTCCCCTTCTAATTTTCTCGCCGACTTATCTGCTGCTCTTTTTGATGTTTCAGCTATTGGGTATTTCCTTCTCAAAAATGTTGACGCTACCAACACAATCGGTAACGATTCTGCTTCGATTAAGGAATTCTTCGTGAGATTAAATACAGGGAAATTTCGTATTTTCTTTTTACCCAAATCTTCGTCTATTGCGTTTGTAAATGCCATTGAAGTTTTCCCCACCCCACCCAACTTCTTCGAGTCTGAATCTCGGGAAGTTATCTCAGATGGAAGAAACGAAGTTTTGCCTTTTCTGATTTCGCGTACAATTTACAGAGTTAATGTGGGAGGTCCTGTAATCGATCCCAATGGGGACAAACTATGGAGGAAATGGGAACAGGACGATGCTTATTTGTTGAATCCGAGCTCTGCAAATAAGAGAAACCGCTATAGACCGAGTCCACATTACCAGAACGAAATGGACAAATATTTTGCGCCGGATTTGGTATATGTAACAGCCAAGGAGATAGATATAAACTCCAGCTCCTCTTTCAATTTCTTCAATATAACTTGGTCTTTTCCTTTGAGGAAAAAGACTCTCCATCTTCTTCGAGTTCATTTCTATGATTTCATTGCTATAACACCTAATGGTTTTCTTATCTTCAAGCTGTATATTGGCAATAACTTCAGTCAAAAGATTAACTCTTCTGTAGATGGAAATGGATCCCCTTATCCAATTCATTATGATTTCCTTGTGGATTCAGGTGAAAATGGGTTAATTAATGTAAGTGTTGTTCCTTTGGGTCGAAATGAATCTGGACAACCCTCTGCTTTTCTGAATGGGGTTGAGATTATGGAAGTCATGGATGAACGTAGCAAAGATCCTGTCATTAGTAAGCCCAAACATGTTGGTGTTTTGGTGGGGTTGGTTGTTGGGGGTTTATGTTTGATTTGTATTTTAGGATGTGGAATATGGTTTGGTTTGAAATGGAGGAAAAGAAGAATTGAGGAAGCTTCACAAACACATACGCACGCACAATGGACACCATTGTCTAGGTTTGGAGGTGGAAGCACTCATAGCAGGTTTACTGAGAGAACTACAAGCAGTTCCCCCATCCCTGACTTGAATCTTGGGTTGAAATTTTCACTTGCTGAAATCAAAACTGCCACAAACAATTTCAACAAGAAATTCCTTGTTGGTGAAGGTGGTTTTGGTAAAGTGTATAAAGGAGTGATGAGGAATGGCATGAAAGTAGCTGTGAAGCGAAGCCAACCCGGAGCTGGACAAGGCATATCTGAATTTGAAAGGGAAATCACAATCTTGTCGAAAATTCGGCATCGGCACCTCGTTTCATTCATTGGGTATTGCGATGAGGGATTGGAGATGATTTTGGTTTATGAATTTTTGGAGAAAGGTACTTTAAGGGAGCATCTTTACAACTCAAACTTCAGTCCTCTACCTTGGAAGAAAAGACTTGAAATTTGCATTGGTGCAGCTAGAGGGTTGCATTATTTGCACAAAGGCTCAGCCGGGGGAATCATTCACCGTGATGTTAAATCCACCAATATCTTGCTTGATGAGAATCTTGTTGCAAAGGTCTCTGACTTTGGACTTTCAAGAGCAGGCCCCCTTGATGAAACACATGTCAGCACTGATATCAAAGGGACTTTCGGCTATCTTGATCCCGAGTATTTTCGAACTCAACAATTGACAGAGAAATCCGATGTCTACTCGTTCGGCGTACTCCTTCTAGAGGTTCTATGTGCAAGACCAGCTTTGAATCCAACACTGCCAAGAGAGCAAATAAATCTAGCAGAATGGGGATTGAGGTGCAAGAAAATGGAGTTACTTGAAGAGATCATTGACCCCAAATTGGAAGGTCAAATTGATCCAAACTCCTTGAGAAAGTACAGTGATACAATAGAAAAATGCTTACAAGATGATGCTGCTAATAGGCCTACAATGGCAGATGTGTTGTGGGATTTGGAATATGCATTGCAACTTCAACAAAGTGCACATCCTAGAATGCCACATGAGGATAGTGAAACCAATCCCAATGATGCTTCTTCCACAGCCATGCGACGTTTTCCTTCCATTGGTTCTTCCATTCTAAGAGATGATCTAGATATGAGTCAAGATGTAGATACTCACTTAACTGCCACTGAAGTTTTCTCTCAAATCAAGGCAGATGATGGTAGATAGATGACAACTTAGTTGTAATCTGTTTTAAATTAAGTCTGTTATATATGCAAGTTGTATAGATTATGTTGGGTAAAGATGTGGGATCGAAATTTCAACTTTTAGGAAGAAAGGTTAGGTCAATTGTTGTTGAGCTAAGCTCACTTTGACAAGATTATGTTATGACTATAAAATTAGTTTGTTATAAATGCATGTGTTAAAATACTAGTTGTTTAAAGTGACTAATTGTATATACTAACACCAAACACATCATATCTTTTCATTCATGCACAAGCATACAATTCATGGCATATATTAGCACTCTAATTAGTAGATCATGTAAAATGTTAGACAAAATAAAACTTAACTCGACATAACAAATTGTTTGGAATATGAAGATGACCTAACAAGTGAAGGTCCCTAGACCATCTGTTTTGATATCATCGTAAATTGTCGATTGACCCAAAAGTTTAAGATTATGAGTAAGATAAATTTAATATTATATCATCTAACAATTGACAAATAAACTTTTCCTTGATAATAAGAAAAAAAAGGAGTAACCTAATTTAGTTTTTCAAATAGCCTCAGCCAAGAATATAAACTTGTTTTTATTACGTGTAGACTTTTTCAATGCAAATAAATAAGAGAAATTGCATAAATAGCACTATTAAGTTTCACTTTTTAAAACTAACACACCTTTTAAAACTCGTTAAACTAGTTTTTCTCCATCCATTTCGAGCAAGGTCGACCTCCGAGATTTATTTTTTAAAAAAAAGCCTTTTCCTAAGTTATCGATTGTTTTGGGCCTTCTCGATAAATCAGATTACACGTTAAGATTGCTAATCTTTCCAAATATCATCTAATCTTAAATATTTTTAAATTTTCTACAAATTTAGTTATCTTTACCATATATTATATCAATGTTTACATAACTTTTCAAATCTTTAACCCAATTTCTCTTTAAATTTCCAAATTATCCAAAATGGCTTTCAAGTGATTGACTTGTGATTTTTAAAATTTGAGAAAGATCAAATTTTGCAAAAAAATTAAGTAAGATATCAAAAATATCTAGAATTTCGGTGTTAATCTGCCTGAGAATTTATCGAGAAACCCAAAAAATATAGAATCTCATTGTTAATTTGCTCGAGTATTTACCGAGAAAGCCCAAATATATAGAGTCTCGATATTAATTAATTAATTTTTTTTAAAAAAAAATTACATTAGAATTTAATATAATATTTGGTAAAAATAACCAAATTTAGGGAAAAAAAAAAAACAAAGCTTTGAAAATATATAAAATTTGGGTAGAAGGCCCAAACCAATTGATAAGTTACAAAAAAAAAAAAAAGCTTTGAAAATATATAAAATTTGGGTAGAAGGCCCAAACCAATTGATAAGTTACAAAAAAAAAAAAAAGCTTTGAAAATATATAAAATTTGGGTAGAAGGCCCAAACCAATTGATAAGTTACAAAAAAAAAAAAAATTTAGGGAAAAAAAAAAAACAAAGCTTTGAAAATATATAAGATTTGGGTAGAAGGCCCAAACCAATTGATAAGTTACAAAAAAAAAAAAAAGTTGACTTTTAAAAGGTTGATCTACTCTAAGATGGATCCAGAAAAATTACTTGAATGAGTTTAAAAAAAAGGTGCTAATTTTGTAAGATGAAAACTTCAACTGTTATTTCTGACAATTTCCTAATACTTTTTTACCCAATCATGTGCGACCCTCTTTCTTGAGTTGGTTTTGTTCTTTTTTGGACTTGGTTGGGTAAAAAAGTTTATTTTACCTATCTTGCTAGTTATCAAACCACGTCATATTTCTACACATATATAATGTCAATTTTGTTTAGTAGACTAATTAATTTTAGAAATATGCAAAATAAAGGTTAAGGGAGCAATATATGTGTAGAATAATGTATACCAATTATTTGGTCATAGCAATTTAAAAAGACAAACATGTGAAGTTTTGGTAGTTATAATTCAATCATTAGCCGTATGTTTGGGGCACTAAGTTGAATTTTAAAATATGAAGCTAATATATTAGAGTTAAAAAGTTTGTGTTTGAGGTAATAGTTGTTTAATTAGAGCTTTTCGAAAAATGTGTAAAGGAGAGAAAGAGAAAAAATATGAAATTTTTCAACGGGTGTCAAATTTTTTCTATCATTATTCGATACTTATTTGGCATTTAATCTCCCAAACTCCGATCCAAAGTGTAATTTTTGAAAATTTATTAAACTAAAATATTTATAAATAATAGTAAAATTTTACTGTCTATTTACTATAAATTGTGAATAATAATCTATCGTTAGAAGGTAAAATTTTACTATTATATATAAATATTTTTAATAAATTATTATTTAGAAATAAATAATTTTTTAAATTATTTAGTCGAACACCCTTTTTTGCCTTAAGAAAAAAAGAAGAAGTTGTACATCATTTATATATATATAAAGAAAAAAATTATTGGAAAAGAAAAAAACGGAAAATTTTGTTCGTCCTCATGAGTCCTGGCAGGCAAAATAGGCTGAAATTTAATTACACAGAGGCGGAAGTTGAGTTTTCACCGTAGACGACGGTCGACGGACGTCGCGGCTGCCGAGAAAGTCCGACCGCAACGGCGGTTGCCACCATTGCTAGTCTCTGCTTAGTCAGACTCACTCTGTTTACGCGACGAACGCTTTTTCCTGGTACGTAGCAGCGTACATTCATTCCAATTTCCAATTCAATTGAATCACTCTCTCATACAAACAAACCCTAGATCTGTTTTTTTCTTTTTCTTCTTCTCATTTCTGATTTCGTCGATGAACAATAAGCTGCTTCAACGTAACTTCAATCTGCAGGTTAGGTTATACGAATTTAGTTGAATTTCGCTGAATTCGATCAATTGCCTGATTCCTTTCATCTGATCAGTCTTCGATTTTGTGCTTCTTCTTCGGGTTCTTTACAATGAATGCATCTGGATTCCACCATCCCCTGGAGTTTTTCCTTGCCTCTTCTTAGGAGTTTAGCCTTTTTTGACTAGTTTGCTATATGATATCATCCTCATTGTCCTCCGATCGTGTTCTCACTCGTCGATTCTCGTTGTTCTCGACTCCCAAATGGCCTATACACCGCAGTCTTCCCCTGGATTCTCCGCCACGCAACCCGACACCGCAGCACCAAGCTCTGAGACAAATCCGATGCCTCCGCTCTTAATCTCGACAGGAACATCCAGATTTCCTCCAAAATTCCAATCGGATCAGATGCCATCTCCTTCTATCAGAACGCCATCTGCACCCTCTCCGGCGAATGGAATTAAAACTGGCAGTCCCATTCCTCATTTGAGTACTCCTCCCGGACCCCCTGTTTTTACTTCTCCCATCAGGCCTGCTGCTGTCCCCTTTCGTACTTCACCGGCATCTCCTCAGCCAATTATCTTCTCTTCTGGTTCGTCCTTGCCAGCTTCTACACCTCCACAATTTTTGAATTCATCGGCTGTGTTGCAACACCAGATATCTGATGTTGCAGAGGACTCAATGCTTGTAGAGGAATCGCCAAATGTTCTATTTTCTTCGCAGAAGGTATTACTTTCTCTTTGTTCTCTGATTATTTATAATGAATGTTGAAAGTCTGGCCTAACTGTTCACTCTCATTTGGACTGCTAACCTCAGTTGATTCAGAGACTCCTTGTATTTATATTTCTTAAACAAATGCCCTATCACGACCTTTTGTTTTTCTTAAGTTGACATTAATATTCTTGTAAATCTAATGTGCTTCTATCTCAACCTTGGTACAGGTGCTCAAGATGAAGAAACAAGCTAATGTTCCTAGTTTGGGTTTTGGAGCACTGCTTTCACCTGGGAGGGAGATATCATCAGGTCCTCAAATAATACAGCGTGAGCCCCATCGTTGCCCAAGCTGTGGAGCTTATTCGAATCTGTATTGCAAGATCTTAATTGGTTCAGGTCAGTGGCAGTGTGTAATTTGTAGGAAGTTGAATGGAAGTGAGGGCGAATACGTAGCACCGAGCAAAGAAGATCTTTCTCATTTTCCAGAACTATCATCATCTATGGTTGATTATGTCAGAACTGGGAACCGGAGACCAGGATTTATTCCAGCTTCTGACTCGAGAACGTCTGCACCCATTGTTCTGGTTATTGACGAGTCTTTGGATGAACCACATCTGCAGCATCTCCAGAGCTCCTTGCATGCTTTTATTGATTCAGTTTCCCCCACTACAAGAATTGGAATTATACTGTATGGCCGTACTGTATCAGTATATGATTTTTCAGAAGAATCTGTTGCCTCTGCTGATGTGCTTCCTGGAGATAAATCACCAACTCCGGAGTCTTTAAAAGCATTAATTTATGGAACCGGAATATATTTATCACCAATGCACGCCTCACTCCCTGTAGCACACACAATATTTTCATCACTGAGGCCTTATAAATCAAGCATTCCAGAAGCTTCTAGAGATCGATGCCTTGGAACTGCAGTTGAAGTTGCTCTTGCCATAATCCAAGGACCTTCAGCAGAAGTGTCTCGAGGTGTGGTTAGAAGGTCGGGGGCTAATAGTAGAATTATTGTTTGTGCTGGTGGACCGAATACATATGGCCCTGGGTCAGTTCCCCATTCTGTCAGTCACCCAAATTACCTGCACATGGAAAAGTCTGCTCTTAATTGGATGGAGCATCTTGGTCGTGAGGCTCATCAACAGAATACAGTGGTTGATATTCTATGTGCTGGAACGTGCCCTGTAAGAGTTCCTATCTTGCAGCCACTTGCCAAAGCTTCTGGTGGTGTTCTGGTTCTTCACGATGACTTTGGGGAGGCCTTTGGTGTAAACTTGCAGAGGGCATCTGCTAGGGCTGCAGGTTCTCATGGTTTATTAGAAGTACGCTGTTCTGATGACATTGTAATCACTCAAGTTGTTGGTCCGGGCGAAGAGGCTCATATAGATACACATGAAACCTTCAAAAACGACACCTCTCTGTACATTCAAATGCTAAGTGTAGAAGAATCCCAGAGCTTCTCACTCTCCATGGAGACTAAAAGAGACATAAAGAGTGATTTTGTATTTTTCCAGTTTGTTGTACAATATTCAAATGTTTATCAGGCTGAAATATCTAGAGTAATTACTGTCAGATTACCTACTGTTGATAGCTTATCAGAATATCTCGAAAGTGTTCAAGATGAAATAGCTGCAGTCCTTATTGCCAAGAGGACGGCTTTGCAAGCTAAAAGCCAGTCTGATGCAATAGATATGCGGGCTACAATAGACGAAAGAGTAAAAGATATTGCTTTGAAATTTGGGACCCCAGCACCAAAGTTGAAGATTTATCGGTTTCCGAAGGAACTATCTTCAATGCCAGAGCTTCTGTTTCATTTGAGAAGAGGCCCTCTTCTTGGAAGCATTGTTGGTCATGAAGATGAAAGGACAGTCTTGAGAAACTTGTTTTTGAATGCATCTTTTGACCTTTCCCTCCGTATGGTAGCACCTCGCTGTTTAATGCACCGGGAGGGGGGTACTTTTGAAGAGCTTCCAGCATATGACCTAGCCATGCAGTCAGATGCTGCTGTTGTGCTTGATCATGGAACAGATGTATTCATTTGGTTGGTATGTCACTGCTTACTCAGTTACTCTACTATATTTTGGCAGATTATTTTATTTTTGGGATGCTTCATGTTCAGTTTGTACCCTCAGATATTACTGTGTCATCTTTAATTTTTTGCTGGGAATGCTTCCATTGGCATCTTTGTCTTCAAAATCAAGTGCTACATGAAAAAAATTTCTTTAATTGGAAAACCTATTCAGTGGAATATGACTTGATTTGTGTACCAGTTTTAATAAACAGAAAATTAGTTGGAAACGTTAAGAGGAACTTTTGCCACTTTGTTGTCTTTTCCTGAAAAATTTTCAATATAAAAAACTTAAATGTAGCAGAACAGACACGATATTTTGCTATTTTGAAGCTTGCTCTTGTATATTTAGAAGTATATTTTATTTACTATTAATAATTATTATTTTTGAGTGTGTTCTGACTCAAATTTATATTATTTTTTAATTAGTGAAGATGAAAAACAATTGAATGTTAACGAACATAAACAATACAAGATAGTTTCCAACAATAGTGCTAGTTTTGTCATGAAAACAGTTTCTGGAAAGTACATATGAACTCCTGAATAACAGATGAACAGGCACATATAGGGAGGGCAGGAGTGTTCTCTCCTCCCCTACTTTTTAATCTATGTTCGATTATTCCTATTCTTCTATAGCCATGGCCATATAGTGTTCTGATTTTTTTGTCATTCAAATATTCATCTTCTAATTCGCTTTCCTTTTTGTCCTTTCTCTTGGCGGAACTTATTATTCATGTGTACGTAGGGTGCTGAGCTTGCAGCTGACGAAGGAAAAAGTGCGGCTGCTTTAGCAGCTTGCAGAACATTAGCAGAAGAACTTACTGAATCAAGGTTTCCGGCTCCCAGGATTCTTGCATTCAAGGTTTGTGTCGTGATATGCTGCTATATGTTTCTCTTGGTTGTGGTTTTCTCTGCCTTAATGAAACAGTTGTGCTCTTTCCTTATTTGTTGGATTGTGTTTTTTGTAAACCTGTGTGCTCTTCTACTGGGGACCCTTTTTTTTTTTCCGGGAAAAAATATCGTTTTGGTCCCTAGCTTTTGGGTTTAGTTTTCATTTGGCTCCTAGTTTCAAAATGTTACACTTTTAGTCCTTCAGTTTTAAATTTGATCTCAATTTAGCCCTTAGGCTTCAAGATATACACTTTTAACCTTGATTTTTTGCACTAAATATACTTACTTGTCGTCTTTTATGTCAATGCCGATTAATTAAGTTTCATTATTTTGCATCACTAGTAGAATTAAATTTAAAATTTCACTTCATAACTATTTTTAATTAATTAATAGACATTAAATCCAAATACGGGAAGGGAGTAATTTAAAATTTCACTTCATAACTGTTTTTAATTAATTAGTAGACATTAAATCCAAATACGGGAAGTGAGTAATTTTTTGTGAGAAATTGAAAGTGTTAACCTTGAAACCTAGTGACTAAATTGAAACAAAACTCAAATCTTCAAAAGTAAAGCTGTAACATTTTGAAATCTAAGGGTTATCAAGCCAAACTTAAAACTTCAGGACCAAACGTGTAACATTTTGAAACCTAAAGATCGAATAGAAACTAGACCAAAAAAGTTTTTCCTTTTTTCAACTTCTCAATCTGTCTTGATGTAAAGGTTACTGTCTCTCTCTCTAGAGGCTCTCTGCAATAACGGATCAACCTATTTTAATTTGAAGCAGGAAGGGAGCTCTCAAGCTCGGTATTTTGTATCTCGGCTGATACCGGCACACAAGGACCCTCCTTACGAACAGGTGAGTAAGAAAGAAGAAAACCCATTCTTCACTAATTCTGATGATCTGATCTAACTTGTAAAGACTCGGGAGAACAACATACTTCACCCCGTTGTGAAGAATGGTGCTTCATTACAATTAAGCCTCCAGTTTTGTAACATTTGGTTTTTTATTTTTTGTTTTTGAAAATCAAAACTATTTCCACAATGTTTGTACAAGAATTGAATTTTTAACCAAATTCCAAAAACAAGTTTTTAAAAATTAACTTTTTTTTTTTTGTTTTTTTTTTTGGTTTTTAGTTTTGGTTTTTGAAAACATTGATAAAAAATAATTAACAAAGCATAAAATTTAGAGATGAAAATGGTGTTGATAGGCGTAATTTTCAAAAATCAATTAGCGAGGAAGGGAGAAACTGATGGGGTCATTTGATATGCCGACGTTAACAGATTATTTATTTGATTGTTATAGGAGGCGAGATTTCCACAACTTAGAACGTTGTCCACAGAACAGAGGACAAAGCTGAAAACTAGTTTTCTTCATTTCGATGATCCCAGTTTCTGTGAATGGATGCGAAGCTTGAAGTTGATCCCACCAGAACCAAGTTAAAAGTAGGATATACTCACTCTCTCTCTTCTTCTTCTTTTTGTGGATCTCTCCTTCCAGTCTCTCTCTCTCTCTCTCTCTCTCTCTCTCTCTCTCCTCATACGGGAAAATTTTATACCGACTAAAGTTCTTTCGCAATTGTATTCTTACGGATGGTTGCAATAAGCCTTGGAGGAACGAAAGATAATTCTATGCGATCTCGTGCGAGGCAGGTTCTTTAATCGTTGAAGTTCTTGATCTCTTTTTCCACTTTAAACAAGGAGTGGAGGTTGGGATTTTACATCCTAACGTTTAGGGGAGGGAGGTTGGTAATATGTTTAGATCTAGTTAGAGTGTTAATATAATATTAAATTTATTTTCATCAATTCGTTTAAATTTTTAAGTTAATTGGTAATTTAACTTGGTATTAAAATAGTAGATCTTATGGTCAATTTTTTGCAATGTTATTTTTTTCTCAATTTATATTGATTTCACTTATTAGGTCTTTTATATGTTTCAAACCTACAAGTGAGGGGGAGTATTAGAGTGTTAATATGATATTAAGAGCTTGCTTGTTAAAAGTTTATATACATGCCTTAAATTTGAGTAGTAAAATGGTATCATTATTGTGAAAAACCTCATTTGGTGATGATATCATTTTTGAGTATGTTGTAGCAACTAGGTTTTGGCTTGGAACATAGTTTTACTTTTAGGGGGTGTTTGGTTGTCTATTGAGTTATGAAGTCTAAAGCTAATATATTAGAGTTGGGAAATCGGTATTTGGAATGTAAGGTTGTTAAATAGAGTTTATTGAAAAATGTGCAAAATAGAGGGAATAGAGTTTATTGAAAAATGTGCAAAATAGAGGGGTGGAAATGAAGTTTTTCGATAAATGTGCAAATTTCAATAGTAAATATTATTGTAAACATTACTAAAATTAAGTTATTTAATACTAACTTATAAAGTTGGTGGGCCAAACACTCTTTTGGTAATATGTAAGGCTTTCTACATGTAAGGCTTTCAATGTTGGGCTTTATTATATTTATGTCCTCTTGTGCTCATAAATTTCGTATATAGATGTTCATAACACATTGATGACCGCAAAAATTGGAAAAAAACAGCATAAATGAAATGAAAAACGACTTTGAATGTTAACGACAATGGCGGATGTAAGAATTGTATGAAATAAACGTTTATTATGGAAGTTAACAAGTATACTTGATATGGGGATGAAAATATTAATTACAATCCCTACAATTGTGGAAACGTGTATTCATTATGCATGATTTTTCATAATGATAAATGTTAATTAATAGGGGATGTTTAGGATATTTTTGTCCTATAATCACATAAATTTCTTATTTTGAAATAATTCAAAAAAGAAGTCTATTAGTAAAATATTTAGTTTGAAGATCCTTTTTTCTAAATCTTCCTAATATGTATGGCGAAGCAAATATCTAAAAAGAAAAAAGAAAAGAAGTATATGATTTCTTGGTCCTTAAATATCCACGAATTTTAGAAGTTTAACATTTAATTTGATCTAAATTAAGCCTTTATTTATTATTAAAAATAAACATCATAAATATCTATAAGATAATGAAGTATATGACTTCTTGGTCGTTAAATATCCATGAATTTTAGTAGTTAAACATTTAATTTGGTCTAAATTAAGCCTTTATTTATTTGTTATTAAAATTAACTATTCATAAGTATCTAAAAAGGAAAAAAGAAGCATATGATTTCTTGGTCGTTAAATATCTATGAGTTTTAGTAGTTTAACATCTGATTTAATCTAAATTAAACCTTTATGGATGTTTTTAAAAATAGAGAAAATTGTTAAAAATAATTACCAATATAGTAAAATTTTATTTTTTATCTGTGATAGGTCACCATAGGTCCAGATACATATTTATTATTTTAACAGATAGACATTGATATACGTCTGATATTTTTTCTATTTATAATAAATTTTTCTTTATTATTTATTATTTATTATTTTTATTTTTTAACTTACTTACGAAGTTAGCGAGTATTGTATAGGGCTCTTTTCAAATATAGCAAAAAGAATCAAAATATTTACAAATGTAGCAAGATTTCACTGTCTGTCTGCGATAGATCATGATAGATCACAATAGACTACTATCCGTGACACGATGACACAGATAGTAATCTATCGCAATCTATCACGGTTTATGTGTATTTTGGTATTAGTTGTAAATATTTTCAGCAGTTTTTCCATTTAAGATAATTTTCCTATTATTAAATGCCTTAATTTAAGTTAATAAAAAAGTGATGTAATATAATATTGTTTATTGATTATATTAGATTTATTTTGATTTCACCTTCACTCTATTGATACATGTCTATAATTGATTTATGTCTATCAATCTATTAATGATAAGTATACATCATTCATTGATAGACAACTATAAATTTATTAATGATTATCAATAAATATTTATGAGGGGTAAATGAATGTTAATGATATATACTATAACAAGGTAGAAAGATAATTTCATAAATTGTCTAAGTAGATATGCATAAAATTTAAACTAAATTACAATCTATCAAATTTGTAAATATGACAACAAATTTAAACCCATGATAATTTTTCTTTTTGTATTGTGTACAAAAACATGGGGTTGGGGTTAATTGAATCAAACAATTATTCATGGAAAAATAATATTGGGTTGTCTCAATTTAAACTATGAACTAATAATTGTATCAATTTAAACTTTAAAGTGTCATGAGTATACCAATTAACACTCTCATTCATATTTAGTTTGAAAAATATTGTGGGAAACAGATAATTATTTCAAATTCAACTTCTACATTTTTACAATCTAGTGAAAAAATGAATCCATACTAGTCTCTTGCGTGGTGTGCAAGAACCATATGGAGATAGCTACTCATCTTGTGTGGAAATGCTAAGTAGCGAAATAGATCTAGTCCCTTTCCCTCTCTTTAATGTTGATATCATATGTGATGACTAGACAAGGTCTAGTAATCAATATCACTGGTCATGGATCATTGGGTGTGGTTCTCCTAAGGGGTTGGCTAAATTGGTGAAAATCGTGTGGCATATATGGGAAGCTCGAAATTAGTTGCTTTTGAATGCTCCTATCGTTGTTGACCATATTAGCAATTTAACTAAAAAGCATTTATGTGAGGATAGATCACTATGCATGGATACTAAAAAAAAATAAGTTGTGGGGACCTATGTAATTCCCCACTTGATTTTCTTGTGTTGGGCGGTATCCTCCTTTGGTGAATATGTAGAAGTTGAATGTTGATGTTGCTTAGAGTCCTTTCAGCCATGTCAAAGGTATGGGGCGGGTGCTTGGAAACCATTTGGATTGTGTTCGCTTGGCTAGTTATAATTTTGTTCCCAGATGCAATGCGATCAATGTCTTGGAAGTGGGGGCAATTTGTGATGACCCTTGTAGTCTTACTTTGCTCAATGCCTTTGATATATTCTCTTATTTATTTGCGTAGAAACAATAATTTAATGTCCTTTGAAAAGAACAAAAGTAATTATTGTCAGTATAACTCAATTGATATAAATCAATATATTAATAATTAAGAGATTCGTTATTCGAATCACCATACCCATATTGTATAAAAGAGAGAAAAAAAGGGCAAAATACACTTTTGGTACACTGAGGTTTGAAGTTGATATCCATTTGGTCCTTAAAGTTTCAAAAACGACACTTTAATCCTCTAGGTTTGTAATTTTATTGTAAATGATCCTCAACTTAACTTGAACCTAATGGAATTGTGACTAGATTGTTATCTGATATAGATTATTATTATTATTTTTTTTTTTATGTACTCAAACAATATCTATGTAAGTCAATCTATATCAGCCGATAATGATCTAGTCACAATTTTGTTAGGTTCAAGTTAAGTGACAGACCATTTATAATATTTAGGAAATTGAAGGACTAAAATGTTTTTTTTTTTTTTTTTTAAATCTTAGGAGCGAATATATATTTTTTTAATTTATTTTTTAAATAATAATAATAAAAAAAAAATTATGTGGTCGTGCCGTAGTGGCATGTGTTAAAGCCACATGTCCTTAATATTTGGTTGCCTTATCCATAGTCAATGCCAATGGACTCTGCGCTTCGGCTTAACGTCTCCGACGAAATGCTCAACTTCACTTCCACTCTTGTCGTTGCCTTTTCCCCTTCATAACTTCTCTCCGCTTGCTATCCTTTGCATTTCTCTTCATCCAATCTCCCATCCATCTCTCTATCTTCTCATTGTGTGATTCGGAAAATCAAGAAGAGAAGAAGAGAAGAAGAGAACAACCAGTATGGCAACGCCGCTCTGTGATTCACCAATGGTGAAGCACTGCCACCCCTCCCTTTCATCTCAGTCTTACAAGTTTCTCCTCTCTTTTGATGCATTCTCTCTGAAATCCCATCTCCGTTCCGCATTTATCCATAAATCTGCCTTCCAATTCCGATCCAGAACTTCTAAATTGGTGTATTCTACAAAACGGAACACGCTCCCTGTTGCTTCGCTTGGAGGTTTTTTAGGCGGAATTTTTAGAGGAACTGACACTGGGGAGTCCACTAGACAGCAATATTCTTCAATCGTTGCTGTTACCAATGGATTAGAAGCGCAAATGTCTGCATTATCGGACTCGCAACTAAGGGACAGGACATCTATGCTGAAAGAGCGAGCGCAAACGGGCGAGTCCTTGGATTCTCTTTTGCCTGTAAGTTTCTCAAACCAATAGTTCTCTAATTAACTGTTTTTGTGTTTATTCTTTGCTAATTTTTTCTTAAGTTTCTGCTCCTTAACGTAATGGAATTCTTCTCTTTGATATCTTATATTCTTCATGTTTGTAATACTACCTACTTCAGAGTCGTTTCTGTAGCATGTTCTTGCGGAAAGTTTCTTTTTGGTCATACTTTGTTCTAAATGCTCTACTGCGAAGTTCTTACCATGGAGTTTTTGCTGCAGGAAGCATTTGCTGTTGTGAGAGAGGCTTCAAAGAGGGTATTGGGGCTCCGGCCGTTTGATGTTCAACTGATAGGCAAATTATCTACGCCACATTTTCTCTGTTGCCTTTTCTTCTTATGAATAGTTCTGTCTGTCATCTGTTATGAATTAGCTTTATTTAGCAGTATTGCCACTGCTTCTGCACATTCGTGACGGGAGTTATTTGCTGCAAATTCTTTAGCGATTTCTCTTTATAATGTACAACGTTCCTTATCAGGAGAAAAAAGAAAAAGAAAGGGGGAAAAAAAAGACAAGACAGAAATAGAAATAGAATGCCTAATGTTTTAATAGAAGACAAGATCATATTATTATTGGATAATGGAACAAAAAGGACGAATGGTAGATGTGGGCATTTAATTCCATGAGGGTTACAAAAACCACCGGTTGACATTTATAAATAAATAATCATGGTATCCAAGAAGTAAGAAGGAAAAATAACTCCTTGAAGCCTCGAATTTATATATACCAGTAATGATTTTGGTATATATATTATGCAAGGAACTTGAAAGCTTTAGAATATTACTAATTGTTTGATACTATTTTTTTCTACTTTTGAGAAGTACACATTGGAAGGTTAAAATCTCCAAGTAAAATTCTTACACTGTTGGTTGCTCATGTCAGGATTGACACCATTTGTTTTGTCTAGAAGACCTCATCTATGGTCTTGGAGCTTCAGTAGTGTGTTCATCGTAAACACACAGAAGAGGACTTAGATGATATGTTATGGAGATGTTAGTTTATTTTAGTAGTTTAGGGAAGATTCTTATTTCTTGGACATGTTCAGAGTGAGGTTGGCTTGAGTAGGCCCTGTAACGCAATATTGGAGGAGATGCTCTTATATCCACCATTCTAGGATAAAAGAAAGGTTCTTCGTTAGTTGCCTCTTTTGGCTTTTATGTGGAATATAAAGCTATAGATATTGAGAATTTTTAAGGGCGTAGAGGCGCCTGAGAGAAGGTGTAGAAGGGCACTTGTTCACTTCAATTCTTCCTTTGGGTGTCCATGGCTGATTACTTTTGTAATATCTTTTGCTTTTATTCTGAAAAATTGGGCCTCTTTTATGATTTTTTGTTGGCTTCCTTTATTTTGGGTTTTGTTTTTATCATAGCCTGGTATCATACTCTCATAGTTATGAAAGTTTGGTTTTTTGTTAAGAAATAGTATTGGAATGTCAGTTTTAGTTTTCAATCAATATTCTGATAAAATAGTTACCACCTTTTAACTTTGGAAATACTGTATACAAATAAAGGAAGGCTTGCTTGATCCAATTCCTTCTTACATATTTGAATTTCAACTGCATATGGAATTCTTGATACTGAAGCATTATTATGCACTTATTAAGGTACAAACTTTTGAGTTTCTTAGTTCTTTTCTTGCAGGTGGCATGGTTCTTCATAAGGGAGAAATAGCAGAGATGAGGACTGGAGAGGGAAAGACCTTAGTTGCTATTTTACCAGCTTATTTGAATGCTTTAACTGGAAAAGGGGTTCATGTCGTTACTGTTAATGATTATCTGGCCAGGCGAGACTGTGAGTGGGTTGGTCAAGTTCCTCGTTTTCTTGGACTGAAGGTTGGCCTCATTCAACGTATGCCTCATTCCTTTTTGAATCTCCAAATACCAAATTACATTTTTTAAGTAGTTTGACAAACATTCCACTTCTGATTGCTTAAGGTTGATTCCTATACAGGTTATATGTTTTGAAATTTGTAAGTACTGGTCTCTTTGCTATTTGTTTAATCATACAAATTCAAAGAATCCATTTTTTTTTTCATTACCATTCTTTATTCTACGTTAGACATCCCACCAGCTATGGCTATAACAAATATTTTAACTAGATGAAGATTTGATAACAATCATTTTATGTATGTGAAGAGAAAAGGGTCTCCAAGGGCATATTTGGTGGGCAATTTGAAAATGGAAATTTAAAAATAAGGAATTCAATAGAAATAGAGTTGTATTTCGTCTTTTCAAATATGTGCTTGGTAGGAGATTTAGAAATTGGATTGTAATTTAAACAATTGTTTTAAATTTATTTGATACTATATATATAAATTATAAAATTGGTTGTAGTTACCCATTAAATGTTAAGCTGAATATAAACTATTATTAATTCATTTTTTAACATGATTTATGTTAATTTTTTTGTATAACTATTATTTTGTAACTTTATATAATTTTGAATACATTACATAATACATATTTTAATTTTAAAAGAATAAATTGAGTTTATAATATGAAATGCTATTATTTCTAAACGTTTTTGTCCTTTTTTAAAAAAAATATAATTCTGCATATTAAAATTTTAAATATAAAGATATAAATGAAAATTTTATGATGTTTTTAGAATTTGCATTGTTTGGATCATAAAATCCAAATAGGATTTTCAAGAACAAAATTCATATTGCCTGCCAAACACATATTTGTTGAATTTAGTGAATCTAAAAACATATAATAGAATCCAAGTTGTGAACTATCCTCTATAATTCATAAAAAAGATTGTGCAGTTGATACAATTATATAATAAGTTAAGTATTTATTGTATATTATTCTTAAAACTTTATTGTACAATATAAGTTAAGTATTTGCTCAAACGAAATCATTGAATTATATTATTCTTATATATCCATTGTACATTGTTGTGAACTGCACACTTGATACAATCATATGACACGAGCGGTCTATGTTAGTTTCTTGGGAACTGATGTTGTAATGTCTTTTTCTTTTCCCCCATATTGAGGCTTGGAGCTATTGTCCCTTATTTTCTTGTTCTTGGCACTTTCAACTTTGACCTATTAAGCTTCGAAGATTATACTTTAACTTATTCATTTTCTTTAAATTGGATTATGAACTTGTATTATTACTGTCTTGTTCCATCTGCCACTCCATAAACTTTAAAATTCTATCTATATTTGTTTGGACTCTCTTAGTGTTTCATTGCCCTCTCATTTAACCCCCCTCCAAAATTTTGTACAGAGAATATGACAAGTGAAGAAAGAAGAGAGAATTACCTAAGTGATATTACTTATGTCACTAATAGCGAGCTTGGTTTTGATTACTTGAGGGACAATCTTGCCACGGAAAGTAATCCTTAACTTATTTGCTTGCTTTGAGTTACATTATATTTGGTCTGTTCTGATAAAATCACCTAAATGTATCTGTGACATGTGCAGAGTGTCGAAGAGCTTGTCTTAAGAGATTTCAATTACTGTGTGATTGACGAGGTTGATTCTATCCTCATTGATGAAGCAAGAACCCCGCTCATTATATCTGGCCCTGCAGAAAAACCTAGTGATAGATATTATAAAGCTGCAAAGCTGGCTTCTGCTTTTGAACGTGATATACATTACACTGTAAGATTACCAATTATGTTTTCTATAATTGCATAATATGTAAGACTACCAATTGTGTTTTCTATAATTGCATAAGATGCTAGGAAGAGTATGGCAGCTTAAATCTTCTAGCTCAAGAACTGAATTTTGTTCCACAACTCTCCCCAATCCCCGGATTTCTTGAAAATTCTTGAAATGTTCCAACCAGTGCCAAAGACTGATTTTATTGTATAGGACCATAGAACTTTAGCTGTGTGATCAAGAACAAGCCTACAAGAAAGCTGCTTAATGCATCAATGATCGTCAACTGGGAAAATAAGAAAAATCAAAGTACTTTAGGACCTTGAACGAAAGGGTGGCTACTATTTTCCATATGTGCAAAGAAGACACCAAGAAGGGGGATAGAGCTAGTCAAACTAAACTGCTCTGGCTTCAAAACTTCTTTAACAAGTCCAGAATTTCCTGAGTAAAAATCAATGGAAGTATCCAATTGTGTACATTTATTAACATGGAATTCCCCATTGGTTCGTATCCCTTGTTTTAGGCTGAAACTTTAGATGGAATCCTAACAAGCTATTGTAAATGTGCTACTTGAGAGAATTGACTACAGGATAGGAGGGTTAGGTGACTAGCTTTAGACAAACAAACATTTTTTTGAGAAAATTTCCCCAGCCTTCTTTCATTTCTTTCTGTAACAGGGTTCCAAAATTTACCTTCTTTGTGTTGTCTGCTAATGGCAGTCCAAACTAGTTTTTTAAAGTACACCCGAGTTTACAATGTACAAAGTACAATCCTTTGGCTTCGTAGAAAAGCCACCAGTTTATCCATGTTAAATCCAGGAATAGCAGATTGGCTTAGATATATCCTCAACTCGGAGGTTCTAAGATCTTGATGAATACTAATAGACTATACAACTCGTTTCTTTATAAATAATCATAATAGAATACTAACTTTTTAATTTTATTGTTCAATTTCTTCTCAATGAAATTTGGTTTTCTCGTAAAAAAACTGAAGGAGATCATACTAGATGACAATGTAATATTAATAGTCAATATTCTGTGTGTTGCAAATTAACTAGCTCGTAGGGACATAATTAGGCTGTCTTTAAGTTTTTTTTGGATCTTGTTCTTGCTGGTAATGTGTCCATATGAGACCGTTCCCTATAGGCAGCCAGAACTGAAATAGAAAAAGGGGTAAGAAACTGAGTTTCTATATGAAAGAATATATAAAGGACAAAAAAAGCCTTCTAAAGAGAAGTCCGAACCCTAACTAAAGAAACATACTCCAATCCAAGAGGATCAAACTAAGCTCATAATCACAAAAGGTTGGATAATAAATTTCCATAAGGACGCGTTGAACTGTACAACCTCCCAAACCTCGTCCCAAGATCTCTCGGTCTCTCAAAAAGTTTGGCTATTTCTCTCAAGCCAAAGCCCCCTCATCGTAGTAAAGAAACAAGAGTACCACAACTTTTCCTTTATCTTGAAAACAGTGAATTGAAGAGCACCTCTGCAATCATGACACTTCACTCTCTACCACAAGTCAAACATAAGCCGAACAAGCTCAAGCAATTGCTCCATAAGAATGAGCACACGGGCACCCCCACAATCAAACATTAAAATTTAATTTCATTACTGAACTGAAATTTGAGAATATCCTGTTGGATTGCGCGACATCAGGTTTGTTGTTTCGTTTAGGTGACCTGTCTTTTATTGGCTGACATAGCTTTGAAGACTTAACAAGTGAGTTGCCCTTTCTATGTTCGTTATTTGTCCTTTTTTTTTTAAAAAAAAAAATGTTCTAACGTAGTGTGTGGTTTAAATATGGTAACTGATCAGATTCATGTACATGTGATTTTAAGAAGATAGCTTATTTCCCTTGCAGAGCAAAGATTTGTTGGCTTTGTCAAGTGATAAAAAGTAAGGAAAAACAAGAGTATAAAATTCTAATAGTTGTGCTGTAATTGTTGCAGGTGGATGAGAAACAGAAGACTGTGCTGCTGACAGAACAAGGTTATGAGGATGCTGAGGAAATTCTGGATGTTAAAGACCTGTATGATCCTCGAGAACAATGGGCATCATACGTTCTTAATGCAATAAAAGCGAAAGAACTATTTCTAAGAGACGTCAATTACATAATTCGTGGTAAAGAGGTTCTAATTGTGGATGAGTTCACTGGTCGAGTGATGCAGGTAATTTTTCTAAACTCATCTGTATCATCAAGAAGACATTATGGGCGTGTTTGGGGAACCGTAATAGGATAGACTTGTATTGTAATATAATCCAAAATGAATGTTTGGATTGACCATTTTGGGCCCAATTTGTAGTACAAAATCATTCCGTTCCAACAGTTGTCAACCCAATCTTATTTCCCACCTTTTCCATGGTTCGCGATCTCATTTTCGTTTATTCCTTAAGTGTTCATGCATTCCAATACTCCTTACATTCGAGCTCCCCAAACAGCCCCTATATTTGATTGTATCCATGCATGGTTTGTTTTTTCATTCTCTTTCTTTAAGAAGTAAAACATACATGTCAGAAAAATGATCTCATCCCATGAGTAGGTCATCGTTTTCAGTATGGTTTTATGGCATTTTCTTTTATGATCAGTTCCATTTTATAAAGGTTTCAGCTACCTATTTGTATGAAATTACTCTAGGAATGAAATGAGCTACAAATTGTTGATTGTAAGTTAGATAGAGGACCGTCCTACAGCGTTACGTATATTTCAACTAAATATTAGAATAGTGGTCCTTGTTTACACGATGTCCATCCTTAATGCAGTAAAATACTTATTACACTTACTTGAAGTGAACAACATAAGTTGAGTTATGTTTTCGAATATCAATATTTGCAAAACATATTTTGTATAACTTTTTTTTTTTTTAACTGACATGCCTTGGAAATAGGTAGGTCTAATATGACAAAGTGAACATAGCTCAACAAGGATTTGACACGTACTCCTCCTCTTGAGGTTAGAGGTTTAACTCTCTATACCCGTGTACTCAAAAAAAAAAAAAAAA